>JAGFMF010011402.1:988692-1035164 GCA_019455555.1 Galemys pyrenaicus
CCCCCCCCCCCCCCCCCCCCCCCCCCCCCCCCCCCCGCGGGAGGGCTGCGGAAGCTGGTTCCCCAGGAGCACAGCCCAGCCTCTAGGCTGACGCCAGCGCCCAGGAATGCCCCACTCCCGCCTTCCTCGCTGCAGCAGGCGCTCATCTTTGGGAAATGGCCAAAAATTATTCCGCTAAAGTCAGTTGATGGAGGTGGGTGACCAAACTCAGTTCCATTTTAAGGGACGAACCCAAGCAGGACATCAGGCACCATCCCCGCCCCTTCGTTGAGTTGTCACCTGGTTCAAAAGGCACCAGGTCAATCAGTCAAAGTGAACTAGATCAAAGGAGGAACCACACTTCTTCTATTCGACTTTATGTTGGAGGACATTTTCAGGAAACTAAGGCAAGGGAAAAGAATCCGGAAAGTGAAAGAGTAAAATTGTAAAAATTGGAAAATTGTTCCTTATTTTCTAATTTCATTATTGGCTACATAGATTATCCATGCAGTTTTCAAGGGGCAGTGATAATTCATTAAGTTTGCTTGCTGAAAGAGTTTAGTCTTCACACACCAGTGACAAAAAGTGAGAAAATGAAAGTGATGAAATAAATAATAATAAAATTGAAAAATAATTTAAAAAACACAAACTCCGCTGTTCAGGAGTGTGGAGCTTCTCGAGGTGTGTTGCTTGAGAGGTCTGTCCCAAAGTGGGTGCTAATCATGTTCTTGTTCCTCTAGCTCCCACCCACATCCCATTCTTGTGGTGAGCGCCCATTTTCAGTCACAATACAGGGAGCTGCTGTGGATGCCAAGGAGAAGAGCAGTCCCTGTGGGTCAGCGAGGAGGACCGGCCCCATGGTGCCGACTACTGGGCAGGGGGGGCACTAAACAGCCCATTCTGGGAAGTAGATGTGCAAGATGAGGGTGTGGGCAAGACCAGCTCCTTCTGAGACTGCACAAGCCCTCCCCTGCCCTCGGGTGGCCCAGGTGCTTCAGCATTCCTTAGCTACTAGTGTCCCTCTGGTCTCTGTCTCCATTATCACCTTCTCCTTGTGTCTCTCCCTTCGAAGGACACTCTACCTAAAAATCCAGCTCATTCTGGACTCAGAGTCCACCTGAGCTCTTTATCACCTCTGTGGGGTCAGAGAAAAGTATCAGGCTTTTCTGACCTCCAGCCATTGGTGTGATGGACACCTGCGGTTCTGCACGCATGCCTAAGTGGGCATGCGCAAGTGGGTGCACCTGGGTTTAGACACAGGCGGGCGTATAAGGGCAGCTTCAAGTGGACACCAGCAGAACAGGAGAGCAGAACAAGAAGCAAAGCAGCAGCAAAGCAGCTGAGAGTGCTATGCCCCGAGGGCTGGGAGGCCTGCCCACCCCCCTCTGTAAATAAAAGCATAAAAGCCACTGAGGGTTCCAGGACTCCTTCCTTTACCGTCTGCCAGAATCATCAAGAACTTGCTCTGTGCCCCTTCCTGGCACCACAGCCTCATCTTACACTTACAACTCTGTTCTGATACAGTTCCATTTGCAGGTACTAGCAGGGGCAAGGGAGAGGATAGTTAGAACTTCTTTTTCCCCAGGGCGACACCCTTCAACCCATACCATCACCTTTGTCACGGTTGTTTTGGGGCGGTGTTGGACTCATCCACCCAGCCTGTGCTCCTCAGGTGCTATGTGTACCTGTGCAGCCCTCCACCAAGGGAAGTCCTTCTTGGAGACCCCATCGATCGTGCCCAGCTGATCTTGAGATAGAATTAGTGCCTTGTTCTTCCCTGGTCTCACTGGTACCTGCTGAGTGGACTCCTTCCCACAGCATGCAAGAGAGAGTTATGAGGTCCTACACCAGGGGACTGCTGGTGCAGGGCCAGGCTATGGGCAGGCCCCACCTTCATAAAGGAGTGGGGGCCTTCCTGGTGGCGCAGTGGATTCAGCACTGCACTATGAAGCATCCATGGCACAGCAGTGCAAGTTTGATCCCCGGCCAGGGAGGAGACCCACATGGCGCAGCAGACCTCTCCAGTCTCACCCACTGCTCCCCTCAGCAGTGTATTTTAGTCGATCTGTCTGTTCTGCTCCCCACTCTGTCTCTGGTGAATCCTCCCACGTGACTCTGGCCTGTACCCCAGCTCTTGTGTGCATAAATTATCTTTAAAAAAAAAAGATTGGAGCAGGAGAGGGGCGCATGGGTCTGTGTAGCGGCAGGAAAGGAGGCACTCTGGGGAAGTTCGGGATGGTTCTTAGCAGATGGGTCAAGGAAAGGGAGTCTTGGAACCCTTGGTGGCTTTTACACTTTTTATTGTCAGAGGTAGCCAGGTACATGGCAGGCATGGGTGCGGAGGGTTGGGAGGCTAGCAGGCCTCCCAGCCCCCGGCGCATCTCACCCTCTTGGCTGCTTTGCTCCTCTTCTTTTCTCCCGCTGCTCTCACTGCTGCTCGTTGGTACTGTCAGTCCTGTTGGTCCTCATGACACCACCCATTTAAGCCCATGTCAAACTCAGGTGCGCTCACTTGCGCATGCCCACCCTGGAATGCTTGCAGCCACTGCAGGTGTCCATCATCACAGTGGTGAGAGGGTGAAAAAACCTGATTTCTCTAACCCTACAGTCTGCCTGTCTCAAATACAGGGTGTATCTCTGGAGATACCTGGTACAGTGGGCTGGGACTGGGCTGGTGGGCAGGGGAGGCGGTTAGAGAGAGGAGGAGTGAGTATGGACAGCCTGGCACAGCCTGGCTAGAGGCAGGGAAGGGGCAGGAGCCAGAGGATGCTGAGCCAGGGGTACAGACCCCTTGCATGGATGTCCTTCCCTAGGGGACTCAGCTTCCTGCACTGTCCTGCCCCAGCCTCCTCCCCTGAACATTCTCCATGCCTGAGTTTTTGCAGCCCCGCAGACACCCCCATTATGAACAGTCAGGTCACCCCAATGCCCTTTCAGCATGAAGGTGCTGGACAGGAGGGGCGTCTCTCCCAGCACACAGAGGGTGTATTCATTCCCAGGTGGCTGAGAACCTCAGAACTATATTCTGTCTCAATTCCAGAGACCAGAAAGCTAGAGTGGTATGTCCAGGGCCACTCCTGTGCCAGAGGCCCTGTGGTGACCTGTTCCTGGCCTCTACCACTCTGGGTGGCAGACTAGATCCTCAACTGTGGCCACATCACTCTCATCTCTCTCCAGGGCCTTCCCCTCTCCGATGTCAAATCTTCCTTTGCTGTCCTCTTAGAAAAACACCCATGATGGCATTTGGGGTCCATGGGATAATCCAGGTCCAACTCCCGTTTCAAGAGCCTCTGCTTTGTTGTGCTGCAGCTTGGCCATGTGAGATGACATTTACAGACTCTGAGGATTAAGTCTGGTCCTGGGGTGGGATCATCAGCCTACAACAGCAGGTGGTGCCAGAACTGGCCCCTCTTCTCGCTCCCACAGGTGCCCTAAGGGAGACCTGTCATGAAGCACAAAGGGGGGATTTTGCTCTGAGACTTGCCTTTTACAGACATAGTGGAGCTTGTAGGCTGATCCACTAGCCCTGGGCTGAGCTCCCAGGCCAACTTGGGCTGGAAGATGCAAACACAGAGGAGGAGGCTATCCTGCAGTGAGGGGCCCTATAGTGCCAGGAGGGCACAGAGAAGGTTATTTATGATCTGAGCAGATGGGTAAAGTAGGAGTCCGGGAGCCTTCGGTGGCTTTTTCAGACTTTTATTAGTCTTTACATGAGAGGTGACCAGCAGGCTCCCTACACAGCAGACAGGGTAAGCCTCCTAGCCCCCGGCGTATCTCACTCTCTGGGCTTTCTGGTCTCTGCTCTCCTTCTGCTCTTTTTCCTACATCTCTTCTTCTCTTTCTCGCTCTCTGTCTCTGTCTGTCTCTCTGCTCGCATCCTCGTGTCTCAGCCCAGGTGCACCCACTTGCACATGCCCACACCCTACTTGAGGTGCCCGCCATCAGGCATGCATGCAGGATCCCAGGTGTCCATCATCAACACCAATGACAGGAGGGCAGAAAACCCTGCCCACTTTTCACTGACCCTACAGGCCCCCACCAGAAATTCAAAGCTCAGTGATTTGCAGAATAGCCTTTTTTTCTGCATGTGTGAACTTCCTTGTGATTCACCAATGAACGTCAGCCACCTCCACATTTCTTTGCCCCTGACCCATTTTTTGGCCAGTAAAACTTGTTTGTTTTCAACTCTGGTCCCCAAGACCTATATAACATTTCCTTTCTTGGTTGGGAAGGTAGATTTGCATTTATTTGCTATTTGCAATAAAACTTCTCAAAACTTGATGTCACGTATCAGCCTCTGTGCACATTGGGGTGAGTCCTGCCATCCCACAGCAACCCCAGCTTCATCCTCGGTTCCAACCCAAGAGCAAACCCCTGACACACAGGTTCTCCATATGTCTGGGAGGGGGTCTCAGAAAGCTCCATCTGCCTGGTACTTCCAACTCCTCTGTGGGAAATTAACCCCTGAGTGGGTCATCTCAGTGGCCTCCCTAACAGCCATCTAGCAGCCTCTCCCAGACCCTCTAAGTTCTCTTGATCCTCTAAGTCCTCATGACCCAAAATGGGTGTAGGGTAAAGGTTGATCAGGTCTTTCCGTCCTTCCACCACTGTGATGATGGACACCTGCGGTGCTGCGAGCATTCCAGGGTGGGCATGCGCAGGTAGACGCACCTGGGTTGATGCACGAGGTGTATAAAGCTAGCGTCTTGGGGACGCCGGCTTGGTGGTGTGGAGCGGTGGAGTGTGAGGGATAGCGTGACGGTGGCAAAGACAATGAGACTGCTTGAACTGGTGATGAACCTCCTACCCGGTCTGGGATGGTTGCGTGACAGTGGGCGACAGGGGGGCCTTGCCTTTGTTAGAAAAGGCAAAGAAAAGGGATTCTCAGGGCCCTACATCAGAATCTGCATTTTAATTTGCTCCCAAGGGACTCCTAGGAAGCTGGGTCCCCTCGTGCCTCAGTTCCAGCACCGTCTTCTCCCACCCATCACCAGCTAAGGCCCTTGTAGTGCCAGCCAGGCACGGAGCAGGTTCTCCATGATGCCGGCAGATGCATCAAGGAGTCATCCTGGAGTCCTCAGTGGCTTTTTCAGGGTTTTGTTGCTCTTTATATCAGAGAAGACCAGGTACACGGCAGGCAGGGGAGCGGGGGCCCAGGAGGCTGGCAGGCCTTCTAGCCTCCAGCACATCTTTACTCTTTGGGCTCTCTGGGCTCTCTGCTTTATCTGCTTCTACATCTCTTTTTTAATCTTCTTTCTCTGCTGGCATCCTCGTGATGCCGCCCTTATACACCCGTGTCTAAGCCCAGGTGCACCCACTTGCACATGCCTACACCCTATTTAGGGGTGCCCGCCATTTGGCATGCGTGCAGGATCACAGGTGTCCATCACTGATGGATGGGAGGGTGGATAAACCTGACACTTTTCCATTTACCCTACAGTCCTGCATGTGAGGATTGGGGGTGAAAGCAAAGCAGTGCTCCTTTGGTTTATCTTCCTGAGAATCTGCTTTGAATTTCAAATCCCCTTCCAAAATGGATGGGGCAGTCCTACAGAAGGTGGGGCAGGTGCATCTGTTCAATAAAGCTGAGCTGCATTTCTCACTGTCCAGCACCCAGGCTCAGGCCCAGCCGCCCAAGGGCTGCCGGGTAATCTCTAAAGGCAATCCAATTAGGCCTCCTGAAGGAACATCTGTTGTTTGTTTCCAGTGTCCCTTCCCAATCCTCTAGAAAAGTCCTTCTCTTGGGAGGGGGCTATCAATCACCGCATGACCACCTCTCCCTCTCACCAGGTAGCCAGGTCACTAGGAAGCCCCCCTCAGGTAAATTCTGCTGTGCCCCTGTCCACTGCAGTTGGGCCAGTGTTGGACATGTGGCAGAATCCAGACCAATGAGCATCCTGCCCTGGAGCATCACACTGAAGCTAGGTGCTAGACTGTTCTGGGGAGATCTGGGTGGAGTGACTGCATAGTCCTGCACCCCCAGCTATATACCCTGTGGTGCCCAACACCTGGACATGCCTTCTCAGGACACACCTGTCCCAATGCCTGCCCCACAGAGAACCCTATCAGGTGGAGGATGCCCTTCTGCTGTGGGAGAAGCACACCAGAAACAGAGAAGCTGAGCTCAGGGGCTGGCAGCAGAGGGAGTCAGGGCCAGGTCTGACCTGGTCTGGTCCTGAGCTGAGTCCTCCCAGCCAGCCCACCCTTGGGCCACATTCCCTTTTCTTCCTGAACTAGTTGAAATTTGGTTTCTGCCCTTTGACACTGAAGTCCCAACTTCCACAGTCTTCTCTGGGAACTTCTTGGTGGGCCTGAGCTGGGCTCTGCAGGGGCCTGGGCACCCCCTGCCAAGACAGGCCTTTGGTCTCTGGGCATCAGTGTCTATACCTGGGTAGCAGCAGCCCACCAGCCCTGAGCTGCCTCTGTTTCCCCTCAAGAGGCTGTGAACATCGTGTGTTGGGTGGCATGAGGAAACTCAGTTTTCCACCCCAGTGTCCAGTGGGTTCAGAATCACACAACACACTTAGTAGGTGTGGACAAAATGTCCAGACATGCCTGTGGCTTTGAAGTCTCTATTGGTGGGCTATTCCAGTGAATATTCCTGAACATTGTCAGGAGGGCTGAAACAGTCTCTGTTCCTCAGTCTCCCCATCTGGGAGCCACCACCATCTGCTCAAAGGCCTGTCAGAACATCCCTGGGGTCTTGAAGCACTTAAATGGCAAGTATCACCATTTACTTGTTCATTGGAGGCTCTACCTCCCACCCCCAGCCCCCACACTTTCCTCTCCCCCTCTTCTCACCACCTCCTTCCTCTGATATTCTTCACAGACTGGGTCCCTCAGCTGAAGGGGTACTGGATGAGCACAGGAAACATTTCCTCAGGGAAATGTTTCGGCCAGGCTCTTTAGCAGGTAAGGTCTACTGAGAAGCCCTCAATAGAAAAACAAATAGGCCCCTTTCGACCCTGCTTATGCGTTTCCCCTCATCCTATCCCCACCATGACCTGACTTCGAGCCTGTTTCCAGCCCAGTGACCCAGGGCGCCACACTCTGATCCTCTTGACCAAATCCTCAGCTCATCTCGCTGGGATCAGCAGGCCCAAGATGCTGAGACAGACACTGGGCAGATACACCCCCTACCCCACCCCGACCCCCACAGTGAGCTCTCCTGGCCCCAGGGGCATGTCTTCCCTGCAAGGTACAAAGATGCTTTGATTGCTGTGCTCCCAGGTCTGATTCACTAGACAATTTTAGCATTTGAACAGTCCATGCTACCAGGATTTCACTCCCTGAGAGCACAGCTGGCCCCGCAGCCCTGGTCCCCTCATCCAAAACATGGTGGAGGTGGGGGCCAGGGTAGTGGTAGGGGCGGCCCTGCTGGTGGACTCCAGGGTCACACCTGGGAGAGTGCGTCTTCACAGCTGGGTCATCCTGCCAAGCCCAAGCTTGCTGAGCATTTAGAATGACACATGTTGTCACTTGTGAATAAAGGAGCTTCCTTGGCAGGGAGGGGTGGGACGTGGGGTGTGGGGTCGGGGAGGGGGGGCAGAGGGGAGAGGGCGGCAGCAGGGGTGAAGGGAAGCTGAGCTTCTGTGGGTCTCGCCTGTCCCCATAGGGCTGCTCCTCCCAGTACCAGCCCCTGAGTGTCCTTGGGAGGAGCCCTATACCCATGTAGGTCAGAGGACTATGGGATTTGAAGGAAGAAACTGGAAGCTCTGGAAACAAAGACATCCCCCTCCCATCTCCCTGTCAAAGGGGGTGAAAGGAAACATATCCTGAAAGAGCTGGGGTTGGGAGCAGGCCCAAGGCAGCTGAGAAGGTCTAGGGCAGGTGCTCCGGGCTTTGAGGAACACAAAACCCTGGGTGCTTGTGAGAAGGCAGCTCTGAGTTAGGAAGTAGGGGCTAGGCTGGGACTATTTCTAGTAAGCTCTGGGGGTATGTAGTTGCTGGGATGCCAGGGACTGGGCCTCAAACCTGGACACACTCAACACAGGTAGCATTTGCTGCTGTGCCTGGAGGACCCCATACTCAACCCCACTGCCCCCACCCCAAGCGCACACGGCCTCCGTAAGCATGGATTCCTAACTCGGTCAAAACGCAGCCACTGGCACTGTGATCCTCGGGAGACCACCCCAGTTTTCTAGAACAGGAGCAGCATCCCTCAGCATGCACCTGGTCACCATTCCCCTCCTGCCATCCCAGGAGGACCTACCTCAAGTCCCCCCAAGTCTCTAGAAAGCAAGCAGCTGCACCAGGAACACACTACTGAGGGCAACAACGTGTGTTGAATTAACTCTCAAAAGTGTATCAATCTGTGTTTTGTGTTTTTTGTAGCTCTAGGGGACAATGGAAAGAAAACCCCAGAGGTAATCGCGTTTGTTTGTGGCCTATTAATTCATTTTTCCGCTCTTCTGGAAGCCAAGAAGGCCCTATTCTTAGCACCTCATGCGCAAGCATCTCTTTCTTTTTTTTTCCTTTGAGATGTGGTAGGAAGTTGCCATCTCCTGGCCCACAAACTGCAAGTCATGCTGTACACTCACCAGGCAGTGGTAGTGGGGCCAGGGCAGAGCCTGCCCTGGTCCCCAGGGAACCCTCATAAAACAGGAAAGGAGGCGGGGGGGGGGGGGGGGGGGGGGTGCCCTGCTTGGGTGGGTGGGAGCTGTCCTGAAACAGCCTTGTATCAAAAGCCCCCTCCTGCCTGGGTAAGGCCAGGGAAGCTGACATGTGAACTCTGTCCTGTGGGCCAGCCTGTGAGTCCCAAAGGAGAGTGTCATGTTACATCCTCCTCACTGCTGACTGAGATAAACAAAAGAGCTACTCCCGCCTTCTCCAGTGAGAGCTTTTCTTAGGTCTGAGAACTGCACAAGATCTGGGTGGGGAGGTTTGCTGAATCCTTCCCAAATCTCTCCCAAAATGAGCCTCCACCCAAAAACCCTGAATGTGACCTTGTTTGGAAATAGGGTCTTTGCGGATGTCCGGATGTCCGGAGTTAAGAGGCGGCAGTCACAGAGCCAATAAGCCCTCAACCCAGTGGCCAGTGTCCTTCAAAGAATAGGCGAGGACCCAGGGATATGCCCACCCACAGAGTAGAGGGCAAAGGGGGAGGCAGAGGCAGGAGCAGTGCCCCCATGATCCCAGGGACGTTAGGGTGCCCTCGGCCGCCAGACACTGGATGAGAAGGGTAGATTCTTCCTAGAGCCTGGGGGCAGGTTGCTGCCTACAGACACATTGACCAGTGTCTCACCTCCAGAACCCTGGGCGATCTGCCCTGTGCAAGGAAGCCCGGGGCCCTGGGGCATCATCCCATCAGCAAACTCCTCCAGATGGGGGACCAGGGTCTAGGGACCGAATGCCCAGAAGGCCTCACAGAGCTTCCAGAACATTCCGGGCTACCAACTGGACTTTTGGAGAAGTTCTGGCTTCCTTGGTCCCATCTCATCCCCCCAAGAAATAAGCCCCACAGGGGCCAAGGGAGTGCCAAAAGAAAGCCAGCAAGTCCACAGTCCTCTTCCCACTCCCCCGGCCAGTCAGGACCACAACTCCACTTGAACTCAGGGAAGGAGCAGCAGCTTCTGACCAGTGTGTGTGTCTGTATGTGCACTCGAGGGACACGGCCTCCTTCACTCTGAGCTCTTCCCATGCTCAGACCATGATGCGCAGTGCCCTCCCACCCCCCCATTGTGGCCCCTGCTACTTACCCCCACACCTGGCAAGGAGCTCTTCTTCAAACTGCCCACCCAGCCACAGGCCTCAAGCCCAGTGCTTCTCCCGCCTTGTCCTGCCTCCTCTAACAGACAAGCTTTCTGCACCTATAACATGCAGGTTGACAGGGGTAGGACCTCTGTCCCGGGCAAAGATGGAGCATCCATTGAACAGGCCAGGCATAGCGGGTCCTTTCCACACTCTGGTGCCAACCATGCTCAGGAAGTGTCTGGCAACATCTTCAAGGCCCCACAGAGGTCAAGAGCAATTGCAGGTAGCAGAGGCCAGCAGAGAGTCTAGGAACGGTGGATTTTTTGCTGTGGTTTTCTATTTTTAAATAGTTGGGGGAAATGTGAAAATTTAAATAGTTGGGGGGAAATGAGATTCAAATCTGTGTCTGTAGTCTTCTAGGAACTGGTTGCTCTTGTTTGTTGGCACTGCTGGAGGCTGCTTCCCAGAGGCAAGTGACTGTGGCACAGACCACGTGACCTGAAGCATGGGAACCACTCAGGAGCTGATGCCTTGAGGGGCAGCTGGCGCTGGCCCAGCTCCAGGACCACTGTCCAACCCCGTCCCCGTCACGTAGCAGCTTTTTAGCACTGTAATGCGGGCAAGTTGTTTTTGCCTCTCTGCCTCCACCTTCACACTTCTCAAATGCCCTAGCCATCCTGACTTCCAAAGATTTGGGTGAGAATTGGGTGAAGCATCATGTTTAAGCTCTTAGAACAGCGTCTGGCACATAGAAGTACCATAGACGGATTCAATTATTTTCAGCTATTTTAATCCTCAGTTGCCCTAAATCCTTGAACATCACCATCCATGGCAGAGCAAAGGGCCTGAAAACCCCCCGAACCTTTGTTCAGCTGTGGACACATGCGGTTCTTTAAACGTGTCCCTCCTTCCCTTTCCTGTCTCCTTCCTTTCCCTCATCACTCCTCATGCAAACAGGTCTGGGGCAGCTCAGCTTGCTCAGATTTCTCAGGCCCAGATGGGTTCAAATTTGGTACACTGGAGGAGAAACTGTTCCCAAGCAGGTGCGCAAGGCCTGCTGGTGAGTCACATCTGCTGCCCCCTCACTTTGCAGCATGCAATGGCTTTTTTGCAAGTGCTACTGAAAACAAAAACGCATAATGAGAATTTCCCACCGGGCCAAGAGGCTCCCCTGGTTTGTCTTGGGTGATGTGAGGAGGAACCCTGCAGGGCTGAAACAGGGGTGCTGGGTGTCGACCACACCTGCCACCTGATCAAGATATGTGAGGCACATACAGCCCCACCTGAGACCCCACTTCCTAGCCTCCTGTGCAGTGTGGGCTGGTCACGTGACTTCCCACACTCACTGGCATGCACATGGAGATGCCACTTCAGAGTCTGGGCCTGAAGATTCAGCCCTCCCCTTCCCCTGAACTGCAACCTGCAGATGAGGGGGAGCCCCAAGAGAGGGCGGACAGAGCCTGGTCCCTGAAAGACTTCGTGGAGCAGAGAACCCCAGCAGGGGACTCTTGCTTGATAGGAGGTGTCTGTTCTTTGCGTCATTTTCTTGTAGTGGCCTAGCTTCTAGCCAAATGGACACAAAGACCCTCCAATTCAGTTTAGTTCACAGCTATGGGGACTCAACCCCACGTTGTGACCCCCATTTAGCTGCAGAGCCAGGTCTGGAAGCTGTCTCCTACCTCACAGCCCTGTGCTCTGACAGTTGACTGGCACCAAGTCTGCTCCCTGCAGATACCTTGGGTCCCCAAGATAACCTACCCAGCACCGAGCCCATGGCAACTGCTGTGCCCAAGTGCCACCAGGGACAGTGCCCCAGCCTGGGTCCAACCAGGAGAAAAAAGTGACACTGTTGTCCCTGCAACATGACAGTAACTATAATGTGCTGGATTAAATCACCACACCCCACCCCCCAGGACCCAGGTTGAGCCCTGCACCCCAGGAGCTGGGCAGAAGGACCCAGGGGCACGTTTGAACACCTCCATGAGGAAACACACCACGTGCAGTTAATGACAAGCTGTATTTGGTGCCACAGTTGTTAACAGCACTATTTTGACATTAAAATGTGTCCTCTGTATTAATGGCCTATGTCTTCTAAGGTTTCTCTTTGAGGCCCTCTAAATTCTCCTCGTTGGAAAGCCGAAATCTGAAAGGCCTATCATGCCTGTCTTCTTGGCCTCTCTGAGAGGGAAAAGGAGACTCTTATTAGGACTTCTCATGGCATGCTACATAGAAAGGTCATCAAGTGCAATTTGAAAGTTTTCCCTTTAAAAGGTCATTCTTCACGGTGTCTGATCTGTAATCTTACCTCTAAAGATAAGGCATTCTGTTTCCATGTACAGAAATGGGCATCTATTAGCAGGTAAAGCCGGCTCTGCTCTTACAGTCCCCTCCCTGCCCAGCCGCCAGCGTGACAGTGTTCAAACCTTCTGTTTGAAACGTGGCCTGGAAAATCCAACGCCTGTCTTATGCTTATGAAACATCCTCTTTATCAGCATATTCCTCAGGAAATGGTGGTGACAGTATCTCCAATGTCAGTATCAGTGCTGCGGGAACTGCAGAGCCTTCTGGTCTGCATTAGTGGGGAAGTGAGAACTGCCCGAGGACTTACTTCAGAGATAAAATGAAAGCCAGCTCACCAGCTCATGGAGGTTCTAAATCACGTCTCACCTTCAGAAGCACCATCATCTCTCCCAGGCCACGTTGGTGGGACAGCCTTCGTTGGCAGGTTAGGGAATGGGGGAGAAGAGGGGAAAGGGGACCCGACCCTGGCTACCTTGGGGCCAGGGGCAGGGGGACGCCAGCCACAGTGGACCCCAACCTCTCCCTTGAAGGCGCTGGAGAACTGGCTGTCATTGTCTTTGCTATGTGAAAATCCAGCGGGGAAGGGCCATTAATAAGTGCTAGAGGCAGAGTGCAGAGTGGGGCTGGGGTCTTCCCCAGAGAAGGGCCATCATCCTTCATTTCAAGCCATAGGCAGCTCAGCTCCCCACAAATGCATGGTTCTCCATCCCCTCAGCCAGGCAGGGGCTGCTGTAGACTTCCCAAGGGTCTCTAGGGGCACAGAGGAGGGGCTCCAGAGATGCAGGCTGTGAGCAGACCACCAGGACAGGGTTGGGGCTGGGGCCCCCTGAGTGGAGCTGGAGGTGTAGGAGGCCTCAGGGACCCTGCCTCTGGGAGACTGAAGCCTGAGGGAGCGGGCTCTGTATGACCTCGCCTGGAGCCCCTGCCTGCTCCCCTCTGGACCCCAGAACAGCTTCCCCCTCCCACAATAACTTCCACCAGAGGGCTGAGTTCAGCTCCCTTCTCTGTGATGCCTCTGCACCCCCAAGCGCTGCTTTTCCGCTGCATCGCCCCAGGAACAGGGGCACAAAGTTGGCACCCATCCTTGTGCAAAGAACGATGGAGGTAGCCACGCCTCTTGCCTGCAGTGACCCATTTCTGTGTGTGCCTTACTGGTGAGCAGCAAATGTCAAGCCCTCTGACTGCTCTGCTTAAGAACCCAGGTAAACTTTGGGTGAAATTTTCTCAAGGACAGGATAGATTTTTCCCAACCAACCCCAAATCCCTGCTGCCCCAACCCATGCCTTCCCACCGGGCTCTCAGGAGATACTCGGGCACACAGTCTGCGCCTCCCCAGATCACATCCAAGCAGGATGGTGTGAACAGAGAACTGCCAAGAAAGGAGATGCTCAGCACCGAGACCCCTAGCCGCTAGGGGGCGCAGCGACTTACAAATTTCCCCTTAGAGTGGCGAGGTAGGATTCCGTATCCTTCTCTGAGACGTCCCGGTCCAGTCCCGACAGGTAGCGGTACACATAGGAGAAAGTCTCAAAGGGGATGCGAGCAGGCCCGCCCTCAGGGTCGAGGGTGAGGATCTCACACAGGTGCTTCATGGCGGAGTTTAAAGACTGAAACGCAATGACAAAGACGGTGGTCAGTGAGCATCCACAAAGCAGAGCCCTGGAGCAGCGTAACTGAAACCCTCCACAGAATGCTCCCCATCGGCATGAAGAAGTGGGCCAACGTGTGACTGGCAGAAGGAGAGAAGGTAGGAAAGATGTGGCCAGGGCGTGGCTGACCTGAAAAATGTTTAATTCACAGATTTTAATTTAAAAGGTGATGACTCCAGTGTGTGGAGTCATTTGATTCTTATTGGAAAGAGGTTATTTAAAAAGGAACAGTACTAGCCTTTTTTGCAAACACACCACAGCAGCCCAAGACTTGGGCTCACCCTGCGGCTTCCACCCCCTGGCCAAGGTGCAGGTAGACCGCAGCTTTCTGTCCTGTCTACTGCCCTGGACTGGAGGCTCCCCACCCGTGTCCTTTCTCTGGACCTGCCCTTGGCTGGGTGGTTCTGTGGGCTGGGCTGGATGTTCCTGTTCCCAGTGACGTAGGTAGGCAAATTGGCAGTGGGGTACCCAGACACCCTCGGCTGGCATGCACCTGCAAGGACACAGGTCCCTCCACCCGCTCAGAGCAAGTGAGCTCAGCCCTGGTCCAGACCAAGTGTGCATTTCACACGCTGCTTGCACTAAATTTTCAAGGCTAGACTGGAAGGCTGGAGATGGTTTCCTGTCCAACAAATGGCAAAGAATGCTTCCGAGCTAAGGGAGAGCAGCCAGCAACACAGAGTAAGGGGTGTTCCAGGGGAAATGCACTACAGCTGTCTAGCCTTCCTGCTTCTGGTGAAGGCTCAGTGACCTTCCCAGAGCTGACATGCTGACCAGAACATTTGCAGCCACCTGACACCTGAGCGGGTTCAAAGCAACTGCTTGGTTCTAGCTGAGAGTGGCATTTCCATAGACATGGCTCTCAGCTTCACAAGGGGACAAGTGCCTGGCTCACCAGTGACAGCCTGCCCTGGGCAGGTGGCCCTCTTCCAACCTCCTGCTCTGGTTGGGTGGGAGGGCACCTGGCAAGCAACAGGCAGAGTGGAGAAGCACAAAGACAGCCTGAGGCCCTACAGGGCCCAGAGTCCATCAGTCACCGCTGCAGGGCTTTTGGGTCCAGAACCACAGCTTCTCCCAATGATGTACAAGCCGCCCCTCACTGAAGGGCATCTCTTCGAGCTGGCAGGAAAATAAAGGCAAGAACACCTGCCCTTTAAAAAATTACGTAGTGGGGACCACAGGCTCTGAGGGAGGCCTGCCCCTCACAGGAGGCAGGGCCCATGGCTAGCTAGTCATCCCTAGTTTTACTTCAAAGAACCTACAATCCTTCTCAGTTGGTTTTCTTATCCTTATGGGTTTGCTCATTGTAGATGCAGTTCTGGGACTCCTGGCAGGTGAGACCCCATTCTTGAGCACTTCTCAAAGCTTCTTATGCAGAGGCTCCAGCCTTCTTAGAGAACACAAACTCAATTTATCTGATTAGTGTGATTTTGAAGAAAAATGGAGGCGCATGGAGAAGGAAGGTGCCATCAGCCACCAGATGGGGGTGGCTGCAGTAGCAGCTACTGGATGAAGTCTGACGAGAGGGAAGTCGGGGCAGAAAGTGAGTGGCAGTGATATGCTGTAAATTTGTCCTCAGTGCCTTCACTGCTTCGTTGTTCCCCCCTCCCCTTTTTTTTAAAAGATTTACTTACTTATGCATACAAGAACTGGGGTACATGCCAGAGGTGCTGGGGGTGAGAGGATTCACCAGAGACAGAGAAGAGAGCAGAGCAGGCGGATCTACTGAAATACATTGCTGAGGGGAGCAGTAGGTGAGACAGGAGAGGTATGCTGTGCCATGTGGGTTACTTCCCTGGCTGGAGATCAAACTTGTGCTGTAGTAGCTGAGGATAGCTTCATAGTGCTGTGCCTTAACCCCTTGCACCATCAGGGAGGCCACCGTTGCTCCCTTTTTGAAGTTTGGGGTTTTTTTTTTTTTTAAAGATTTATTTATTTATGCATACAAGCACTGGGGCACAGGCCAGAGGTGTGGGGAGGTGAGAGGGTTCACCACAGAGAGCAGGGAGCAGAACAGGCAGATCGACAGAAACACACTGCTGAGGGGAGCAGCGGGCACAGCAGGAGAGGTCTGCCGCACCATGTGGGTCCCCTCCCTGGCCAGCGGCAGGGATCGAACTCGTGCTGCAGTGGCTGTGGTTTGCTTCATAGTGTGTTGCTTAACCCACTGCGCCACCAGGGAGGCCCAAAGTTTGGGGTTTTTTAAATAAAGCATAAAGATAAATGCTAAGATGCCAAGCCACACTAAGACCGTCTCCTGGAAGTTACAGCCCCATGTCCTCAGGGATCCTGGCACCCCGGGCACACAGTGGCCTGGACTAGCAGGTCTCGGCCACCTGTCAGCTCCCACAGACCCCACAGACATGCTCCAGCCAGACCTCCCAACATCTGCTCTTCATCTGTGGACAAGGAGACTGGCCCACATTCACCATCAGACCCACTGGAGAAGGAGAGGATCTTTCATACTTGAAGGGGCCCTGGTAAAAGCAGGGTGTCAAGGGCCAACAGTCACCACCACTCCCAGGGAGGCTCAATCAGAACACAGGGCCAGACTCCAGCTGGCAGAGGGAAGTGAGCAATCAATCCCAGAAAGGAAAAAACCAGCTAGCACGGGCACCGGCTCGCACTGCACAGCTGTGAGTGGAGGTGAGTGTCTCCATCCAGACTCAGCCTGCTAAGGCACTGGCAGGAGCCTGAGCCTCCAACAGGACGAGGTGCTTCATGTCCTGGTCTGGGGTTAGACATCATGATTTGGGCCCCCAAAATATGAACTATTCTGCTTTTTCATTATGATTAAAGTCTGAATTCACAACAACATTTAGAGGCACCAACAATTACCTTATCTGTAAGCTAGGCCTGCAACTACACAGAATATGCTCTTCATAAAGTATTAATAAGCGCTTTACAACACATTCTTTACAAATACATACCCCACCGAGCATGCTACATCCCAGCGCTAAGAATTTCATCCACTCGATTTTGTTATCGCAGGGATCCAGTTGCAAGAGAGCTCTGAATTTTTCTACTGGCAGACACAAATTTTTCCATTTCTGCTCAAGATCGGCTAACTCCACATATGGCTTGTGGCTGCACTGTTTAGAAAACACAGGAGGGCACAATTTATATACATTTTTAAAACCTACAAAAAACATACAGTGATGCTGTCAATACTGAAGTATATGAGGGGCGGGTTTTCAGCAACAGTGCTGGTGCTCCATCCAGCTCCTAATAACTCCTTTGTCTAAATACTAGTGAGGCTCTCAGGAGAGGCCCTCCGAAGGGAGGCCCAGGCCCCATGCTGCCCTCATTGGTGGCATGACTTGAGCAGCTTGCACACAACTTCTATAAACACACCTCAGAAAGGACTTATAACCCTAATGTCTGGATTCATAGTTGCTGGGTTTGTTTACATTGTAGTTTTTGACAGCAGTATCTAGCTTCTCAATTTGCATTTGGGACTTGAAACACTTGTATTTCACTGTTCTACAACCTAATCACAAATAGCCATGGGGGGAGAGGCTCTTTAGCCAGAGGAAAATGGGGCCCCCAGATTCCTTCTTGGGAAGAAATCTTGAAGGTTCACTACAGGGAAAGTGAGCTGGAGGAGCCAGGTGGGTGGTTCCCAACCTGATGTTGGAGATGGGCCCTGCTTCACCACAAGTTTATCCCCAAGCCTTGAGTATACCTGCTTATGCAAGACTTTCAGGAGACCTTGAGTCAGACCCGTGTCTATTTTCTGAGTGGCCACAGGCATTTCGATTCTGTCCTTCACAGGAAGAGGATCTCCTCTGGACAAAGCTGAAAAATACCTGACAACACAGCCACCTCTGAAGATTCATTAAACACAAAGGGCCCCTGAGGATGGGGCTTCTGAGACCTCCAGGGGAGACAGCCCAGAGGGATGAAAGCTGCACAGTCCCTCACTCTCCCTCTGCTCTTCGACAACCCTCTTCATGAACCTCCAGGTAAAACCAAACTCAAAAACTAGCCCTTGAAGTTGAAGATAGAGTTGAAACATTCAGCAGGAGCAGGGGAGCACAGAGTGGGGATTATTATGGGTGTTTGGTGGTGGGAGTTCTATGGGAATTTCACCTGGGTAATCCTGTCCTTCCAAAACAAAAACAGCAATGTTATTCAAAGTTGCCTCAACTAAAAAAAGTAAATACATTGTACATGGCAGAAAAAAAATCCTGCCTCATATAAACCACTTCACAAATAAAAGGACTGTTTGGTTTCACAACACAAAGTTGAAGCTTTCTACCCAAAGCGACCTCTGCGCTGTCTGTCTGCACGAAGACCACGCTCGGGCACCCAAGTCGTCTGCAGAGCTGCCAGAGGCTCGACCGGCGCTCCGCAGCGTTAACGTAGCACTCGCCGCCGGGACTGGCTGCCGGGTGGACCCCAGCTGGACCCAGCCGCACGCGGGCGCTCACCCTGCGGACCACTGCAGCACGTCGGCGGGCTGGGTGCGGATGGCCGCCTTGGTGAACTGCTTCAGGATGTCGGGCAGCTCCGGGGGGATGTGGATCTGCTGCGCGCAGAACATGGTGTCGGGGAGCGGCATCGCTGTCCGCAGCCCCAGACCAGGCTGGGAAGAACCGGTGTGCTGCGGGAAGAAGGCGGTCGGTGCAGCTCGATTCCTCGGACTTGGGGAGGAGTCGGGCGCCGGGCCAGACAAGGCTCGAGTGGGGACAGGGCCAGGCTTTGGGGCCGAGCACAGGTCCCGGATTTGGGGCTGAGTCAAGCGGACATCCCGGGCGCGGCGTCCGGGGGGTGGGGTCCGGGTCTGAACCGCAGTCTCGTGTTTGGAGGCAGGCTGAGAGGACGCTTTCGAGGTCCCGGGTGCCCGGAGGGGTCCTTACCCGCTCCTCCTCGTGCTCCTGGGAAAATGAGGGCCAACGGCCCCTTCCAGCAACCCTAGACGCCCCAGGCTCCCGAGAGACCCGCCCCGCGATTGTTGTGCGATGGTATCCAGGTAACCTGGCGCGCGCGGGCCCAGCCCCCTGGCTCGGCGCACGCGCACTCGCCTTGGACCAGTCCCCACGCTTGCACCTCCAGATGTGAGGTGGTGTGGCTGCCCCTTGCTCTGGCTACCTGGAGCTTGACATCAGACAACTCGGGTGCCCGAGAGGCTCGGGCCTGCCTGCCTTCCTAGAGGCCTCCTCCAGCATTCACGTATCCATCCTGCACCTGCCGTGTCCCTGCGCCTTGTCCCAGCCACAGGCGGCCTTTTGCCTTCGCGCCTGCTGCTCCCATTGCCCCATGGCCCCTCCAGGTCTCAGTTCAAAAGGTACTTAGCGCTCATAGACAGTAGACTGTTTCCAGCTAAAAAAAATTCTAGTTTTTCCGATAGGACGGATGAATCGATCTGTTTGGGTCTAAGGAGATAAGCCACATCTTCCTGTGGATGCTGACCAGGGCAGCAGGCTGGGTGTGGACACTGGGTGAGGGGGAATACTGACTGGCCACTAGAGAATGAGTCCCAGAGACCCCCACGCAGGAAAAGATGAGAACTAGGATTTGCTGTTTCCAGGAGGGCCACTGACAAGGCTCTTCCCTCCCTCCCCTCAGGCATCCAACCACAATATGGCTCCTCAGGCCCAGCAACTTACCCCCAAGTGAAGATACACATGCTTCCAAGTCATCAACACTAGCAGGAGCTTCAATAGTCACCATTTCATGTTGCTGATCATGAGGGTAAACAAGGAGTCTCATACACCATGAGAGAGGAGAGTTGACAGCACATTTATTGGGGGTGAGTGATGGGGAGGGGGGTTATTGCCTTAAATATTTTTGATGACTTAATCTTTTTTTTTTTAAAGATTTATGCATACAAAATACTGGGGTACAGGCCAGAGGTGTGAGAAGATTCACCGGAGACAGAGTGGGGAATAGAACAGTTGACTGAAATACACTGCTGAGGGATCAGCGGGCAAGACAGAAGAGGTCTGCTATGCTACATGGGTCAGCTACCTGGCCAGGGATCAAACTCATGCTGCAGTGGCTGTGGATAGTTTCATAGTGCTGTGACATAACCCCTTGCGCCACCAGGGAGGCCCATTTAATGACTTAATCCAAGAACCCATGCTACGGAAACACTAGCCCAAGCCTCTAAGTATGTTTTCCGTATTTCATTAAACCATTGGCTGTCTTCTGGAAAACACCATAGTTTTATCCATACAGTGGAATACAATTACAAGCCTGATACATAAGAGTAGCCATCATGTACTGACATAAAAAGATGCCTGTGAAATTGAAGGGAAGAAAGTGCCCTGTGGTGCTCTCTGGGGAGCCTGTCCCTTGAGGTGACATGAGGATCCATGGGCATAGGCCACTTCACTGACATTGTGACGTCTGAGAAGGGCACAGGACTTTCAGATTGTATTTTAACCACATACATCGTTTTGATCAATTTACTTGACATACTAAATGCCAGCTAGGTCACTGTGACTGTTGTTCTAGGGGTACAGCTATAATCCCAGTTGTTTTTTTAACCTCTGGAGTTTACATTCAAGTAGGGAAAACATGCAAATACAAACAAGATAGGTAAGCTATCCTCCTCCCGCCCCCGCCCCATCACAAGAATAGAGAAATAATAGAGCAGTAACAATAACAACTTGATGTTACACTAATGTGACACTTCAGTAAGGAAGTGAGGTGGGGAGGGCAAAGAGCAAGTGCACATGCTCTGAGTGTTGCTGCTTCTGGAAACAGAGGCTGCCAGGAGCAGATTGTGCACCTGGCAGTGAACACAGGCCTGAAATGTGCGTGGACTGGAGAATATTAGAGTCTTCTGAGGACTGATGTAATCTACCTTAAATCTGAACATGACCCCTCTGGATTCAGGGTGAAGTAGAAAAGAACACAGGGCATGGCTAGGATCAGCAGAGGTGACCCAGGTAGGAAGGTGAAGGTGCCAGCACCAGGGTGGCAGCAGAGGAAATGGCTCAGTGAAGCTGACTCTGGATTCATAGTGTAGACTTGGACATGAGAAAAACATGTCAGAAGTGTTTCTAACACTTACCTGGTGTTGCAGGGGTTAAGCCTCAGCACTATCAAGCTATCATCAGCCACCACAGTATGAGTTCAATCCCCTGCCAGGGAGCTGACCCACATGGCGCAGCAAACCTCACCAGACCTCTGCTGTCTCGCCCACTGCTCCACTCGGCAGGTATATTTTTAGTAGATTCACTTGTTCTGTCTTTGGTGCACCCCAACCCCCTTATTTCTGGCTTACACCCCAGCTCTTACATGTACAAATAAATCTTTTTTAAAAAGTGTTTCTAATGTTTTTTGGTTTGGTAACTATAATCTAGCCAGTTTTGTACCAATTAAGATGGGGATGTCTGAGAAGATGGCAGATTTAGGGGACAGGGGATGTCCATGATGTTTGAGATGGCTGCATGGGCAGCTGCTCAGATGCATCTGAAGTCCCAGAAGAAGAGGAAATGGTCAGTATACAGATGGCCTCCACGGTCATCAGACTGGATGACGTCAGCAGTCCTGCCAGAGCCCTGGGGACAAGACACTTAACAGAAGAATTTATAAACGAGTCAAGATGGGATGGGGGGCTGCTGAGTGATGGCACCTCCCCAACCCCCCACACAATGGGAGGATGTGCGCAGATGCAGGGGAGTGCATATATGATGGTATGAACAAGTGAAAAGTTCTGTTCTGGGTGTGCCTCCTGAAATAGGAGGAAGCCAAACGTGAAAAGGGTGGGTTCAGGCCCTGAGACAGCCTGTACAAACACAGAATTATTTTTAAATTGGGATTTAACATGCAATCAATTGCACAAATTTATAGTTTGGTTTTAAAAATTAGTAACTTCAGTAGGAAAAAAATGTACATAATTTGCTAAGTATTGGTGTATGTACATGTGGACCCCGAGTCCTATCAACACAGTGAACACAGCCATCACCCACTTTCTTCATGCTCCTTTCAAGTCCAAATTCCTCCCAACCAAATCAGTTTCCACCCCATCCCCCTTTTACCCCATCTGCTTTCTAGATATTTTTGTAGGTTATTTTGCATTTTCTTGTATTTTATATAAATGAAAGCACAAATTATATTTTTGGTGTATTTTTACTCAGCAGATATTTGGGGAGTTGCCTGCATTGCTTTTATTAACTCCTTTTGTTGCTAAGTGCTATTTCCTAGCATGTGGACGGTTTCTGGCTGTGGCTATTACAGATAAAGGTAGCTGAACTCTCAAGTACAAATCTTCATATGACTTAGAATTTCTTTCTACTTGGTGAACATACTGTACATACTGTAATCACTCAAGAGTTTCAAGCTATTTTCCAAAGTAGTTGTAACATTCTGATCACTCCAGCAGAATCTGACAATTCCCTTCCTCTACTACTTCATCAGCCCATATGGACAGTGGTATTAAATTTTAGCCATCTAATGGGGACACAGGGATATCTCACTGTGACTTAAATTTAAATATTTCTAATGACATTGAACATTTTTTTTTAATTTTTTAAAAAGATTTATTTATTTATGCATACAAGCACTGGGGTACAGGCCAGAGATGTGGGGGTGGTGAGAGAATCCACCAGACAGAGCAGGACACAGAACAGGCAGATTGACAGAAACACACTGCTGAGGGGAGCAGCGGGCAAGGCAGGAGAGGTCTGCTGCGCCATGTGGGTCACCTTCCTGGCCAGCGGCAGGGATCGAACCCGTGCTGCAGTAGCTGCAGTTTGCTTCATAGTGCGTTGCTTAACCCACTGCGCCACCAGGGCGGGCCCCATTGAACATTTCTCACATGCTTATTTACCATCTATTACATCTTTAGTGTTCACCTAAATATTCTGCCTACTTTTAAAATATTTTCTTTCCATAGTTTTGAGACCATATATTCTGAATGGATGTCCTTTATCAAAAATGTTTTGCAGACATCTGCCACTCCATAGCTTGCCTTTGTTTTTTGAACAGTATGTTCAATGAGCAGATGTTTTCAGTATTAATAAAATCCACTTCAGATTCTTCTATGGATTGTTTTGTGTTTTTTCTTCTTTTCTTTCAGAGTTAATATTGGGGGTTTTACATTAAGAGCATGATCTACTTTGAATTCATTTTTACACACTGAAGATATGGGTCAATTTCAGTTCTGCAACTCGATGTCCAGTTATTCTGGCACCATTTGTTCAACTTTTGCATCTTCATTAAAAATCCTCTGTCTGTATACAAGTGAGCATATTCCTGGACTCTTCTGTTCCATCAGTCCTATGGATTTTTACAGCAAAGAGCAAAGGAATGAATGGGCCCCTCTGTCATAAAACTTCTGTGCTAGTTTCTGAACAAACATGGGGAAGCAGAAGAAACTGGCACTGTTATATATGCAAAGGAAGATACCTCAAAAAGATAGTTGAACAATGCCAAGTAGCACAAAAAGGAATCTCTTCCAAGCCGCCTGCTGCTCTGAAAGACTGGCTGTGGTGAAGAGTGGAAGTGAAGGCAGAGGCTGAAAAAGGACTGGGACAGGGGCGGGCACACATAGCACAGCAGTTAGGGACAAACGAGGACATGGCAGGTGCCCCTGGAGCACTCTTCTCCAAGTGCTTCTCCCAGCATTAAATTCATTCCTATTGCACAAGTGTCTCTTCGTGTTTCTATTCCCTTCTACTCTTAAGAGAGCTCCTAGGAGGCAGCCCCACCCACCCCTCATTCAATTGTGGTACTAAAGTCAGCACTAGAAACAAAACAGACACCAAAAATACGTGAAGAGAATGTCCCCTCCTCCTGCCCTTCATCCACTTGTGGTCTCAGTTCTGCGTTGACAACAGGGCTGTAGGATGAGGGGTAGGAGGCGGAAACGGTCACTTTCTGAGACTCACTATGCAATTTCCTTTCCTGTAAAATATCAACTTCGTAGATAAAAGATGCCCTATGGTTCAAATACCATTGCATTTAAAGTAAGAAAAAAAAATGCACTAAACCAAGGGGAAAAAAATCATCGGAAAAAACATTAACCTAGAGACAAAGAAAACTTGCAAATGAAAGGATTTTTCTGCACAGGGTGCATAGGAGGAAAAGCATTCAAGCAATTCTCTCCTTTTCCTCCAGGACACATGGTTAGTTATGCCCAGGTGGACTGGTTCCGCTCGGCACACACTGAGTGTCCATCAAGGGACGACAACCTGGTGAAGCTTCATCACTGAGTCCTGCAGTGGAGGTGCAGGTGGGCGATGGACATGAGGGGATCCCTCTTCCCCTGAGGGTGGTCTGTGATTCCACGTGGAAAAGGGATGTGCCCTCTGCAACTCTCTACTTTTAAATTTACACCTAAAACAATGGAGGGGCAATCATCACATCTAATTTGAATTACTTCTTTTTCCTGTGTAACTATCATATCAAAAACATCTGAATTATTTACCTCTGTTGACTAAAAATGCACATTTCTGTCATTTTGAAGCATTCTTGCAACAACTGCAAAACAACAAACCAAGAAGAACTTAGACTACAGCTAATATTCACTTTATTCAATTCTGTTCTCCCAGAAGGCAACAAAAGACCACATAAAAAAGGGAAGCATTCTAAGATATCGACACATAAAACCAGTCTGTGTATCTAGGTGTTTAATAGAAAACTGACATTCCAAATAACTAAATGCTCTGATTTAATTATACAACAGTCATTTCTAGATCTTACAGTCATTCCATTTTCATTTAAGACACTATTACTTTCGTGACTCAAATGAGGCGCTCACACAGAACAGATGGGGACAGAAATAGATGTACCTGTCTGCTCTTTATGTTTGGTTAATGCTGAAGATATGTCAGGAATGACTTAAAGAAGCCCTTACTTGATGACTGTTTCAACAAATGACAGAGGGCAATAACAGGCTGAAAGGAAAGCATCAGACAAAGGCAGCAAATGAAGAAACTACTACTTATCAGGCAGCCAACCAAGGGAGCTAGAGAAACTCCATGAGGCTTTTAATCCCACTTGAGGGGTAATATCTATCTCTCCTGGATGGCAACTGAATAGTTGACTCAATACCTGACTAAGTAACACTCTAAAGGAGTATTTTAAACATAATCATTAAATTTCACAATGTAAAAAGTTTGCAGTATGTAGAGGACATAAAATACTTAACCCTGAAAATTAGAATAAGTTGTAATTTACAAAGTTTAAAAGATGCCAGTGTTCTTACACCGGTGCAACATTCTCTGGTGGAAGTGAGTGTGAGTGTTCAAGTGTTCCCAAAGGCAGTAAGATGTAGAAATGTCCACTGCTTCTCTGTTTTGTCTTAAAAAGTCATCAATTCAACCTAAATTCAAGAATTACACTTTAATAGTATCATTTTATCAATACAGAACTGACATCTCTAAGATCAAATGTGAGGGAAAAGTTGTTCTCTAGTACTTGAATACGGGAAAGAAAAAACACAAGACAAGAATTCACAGTAATAACAATTATATTAATATTGAAATAAAAATTACTTTTACATCTGGAATTGAGGTGACCAATCTCTGCTGTTTCTTTAGAGAATTAACAAGATAAAATCACCTAAAAACATGGCGTTCTCTTAAGGCTAGCTATACCATTGGCATTTTTCTTCAGTTTTCATCCCAACTATTAGTACTTAATGGTTTAAAAATCAAACATAATTTGCTAATAATAAACTGCACACTGCATACTATGACCATCTGGTAACTGGTTGTAAAACTAACCCCAAATGTTGATTTGTTTTTAACTTATAAATAGTACAAATACAGCAAAAAGGTCTTCTTTCCTAATTCACTTCCATTGAAGACTGTTTTATAGCCCAATGTAAAATGAAGCAAACAATACTATCACTATAAAAAAATTGTACACAACAGGTAGCGATACTCTGAACTAGAGATTTTAAACAATTTTAAGACTATGTAGTTAATAAGATCTTGATGCTACCCCAGTATTAGGCCAACAAATGCTTTCGATATGAAAGCATCCATCTCATTAAAAATAACAGGACATAGCACAACTGAAAACCAGGGAACTCCTGAAAAAAGACAAGATTCAACCATCTGCCAGGATAAAGGAACGCAAACATTCATACTTTTTTTTGTTTTACAAAATATCTCATAAGATTCATTCAAAATTTTGTAGAATAACAAATTTTACTCTTTTTCTTAGTTCTCTTTCTGGTAAAACAGATAAATGTGCCCCAACCACTTTACCAAGAGCTACAAATCTCTAAAAAAAAACTTTAAAAAAATATATAAATTAATATAAATCAAGTTATAGGCCCAACTTAATATTTTTCTCCCAAAGAGAACAGTTTATATAGACATACACCATTATAGGTGGCATTATTTTTAAATGCTCCTAATTTTTCACAGGACTAATTTCTAAGTAAAGGTGGGAATAGCAAAGACCTTATTCCAAATACCAGAGAAAGGGCTACTTACTCAAAGTGCCAGGAAATGTAACACTGACTCCTATGTCAAGATTTTTTTTTTCTGATACTGATATTTAAAAGTATATTTTAGAGTAAAGTAATTGCTTACCACTTCAGGAAAAATTATGGAACTATAAAACAACCAGAACATGTTGCTTTTGATTTTGGTAGCTTATGTTTGGTTGGTTTTCATATTTTAAAAAATCCTCAGATTTGAGTATATGAATTTTAATACTATATGGAAAATTTTCTACAGTTTCTGAAGACCTATGCTGTCCATTTTCTCTGAGAACATCTAAGTTACCATCCAAAACCAAACACTAGCCTTACAACACTCCATCCTACAACACTTGGATTGTGGGCCTCATTATTTCTCTCAACTTCTAACTTGAGCTTTGGTTATGTGGGAAACCAAGTTCAACTGTTTGTTTTCTGATTTTACAATTCATTTCCAATGAGATACAGCCTGTGCTCCTATGTTAAAAGGCCAGCTCAGCCAGCTTCCTCTGGACAAGTAAAATCAATATGGTGTTCTATGTACTTTTATTTTGTAAACAAAAAGTTCTAGATACTTTGGGATTTACTCACAGGAAGCTAGGAGAAAAGTTCTTGCTAATCCTCACTCAATGATGCCAGAACCAGGAGGACTTGGTGCTCTTACTAGTCTCCTCTAATGCTGTCCTGATTTAGACCAAAAAACACACACACATGCAACAAACATCTCAGAACATCCTAAGTTCTGGTTTGCTGCAGTACCACTGGTGCTATTATTCTGTAAGATTTAAGATCAGTCGTAACTTTTGGCCACTCTGCCAAAAAAGAAAAACAGACAGCTCTGTTTGAGGGCAGGGACTTACAAAAATTTTCTTTTGGACAATTTTCCTTTCTACATACAACATGCCCCTAACAAGCACAAAAACCCAGCTCCCAATGCTGAACACTAGAAATATTAAATTATCAAAATTAAAAATAATTTCCTTACCTACCACAAGATACTACACAATATTACAAACACAGACACGTGGGAAAGAAACAGGCAGTAGAAAATGTACAACAGCTTTGGTGTTATACAAAATAACTTCCAAAATGATTGACAGTGAAGCACAAAGTTCATGTTTTCTTACCACAGACACTCCACTGCTGATTTTTACTTGCTTCCTTTCACCTTCTGGTAAGGTATGGACAGTCAAGAAAGACAGAATGTACAGCTTACTGGTGAGAGCCGCCAGGACACTGTGGCATTGGGCTCCAGAAGTCATTAAAAAGTCTCCCTCTGCCTGACGGCTCTGTGGCACGCTGCCTGTCAAGATCACAGCAGGTCCAAAATAAAGTGACAACTAGATTTAATAAATTAATATACATTTTGTTTAAAGATGTACAATGCACATTCTGTTTAATCCAAAGTTTCGGGGTATCCAGGAACTTCTATTTACACATATACAGATCTCAGACAGCGGCAATGTCAGAAGATGCAGAAAGGGCAGCAGAGCCTTCCACTGCTGCGCTTCAAATGCCGAGAACACAAGTCAAATACATTTAACTTAAAAACAATGCTGAGAGATCACTGAGAAAGTCTCCAAAGAGAGAAGTCCACAAGAAAGGACACGTAAAGGCAAGGGAAGGTCAAGGTGGTTGAGAAACTGCTTTATTCTTGGGACGATGCTGGCGGTGGAGATGTGCCTTGCTTGCCTGATTTCCGCTCATAATTCACAAGGCGCTGGCCCACCAGGTATCTAGATATAAAAAAGGGAGGTTACTCTCTCATATGAGACTGGCACAGACAACATTCTTCTTAACAGTGGGGAGGGGTACATTCTTTTAAATGTAAATCCAATCATTTCACTCTTACTTTAAACCTTTCCATGGTTAGGTACTTATAAGAAGAGTCTAGACTAAACACCTGCACATGCACGAAGCAGGCCCTCGTGGCAAGTATGGGGTGGTGGAGAGTCCTGGGAGTAGCACAGGTCAGAGACCTCACACTATGACTGGAGGAGCTGCTCCCACTATATGGTGGGATCCTCACACATCAGTTAAGCTATAGAATGAACTTAAGCAGGGAACTTATCTGTGATGGATTGTAACTTACAAAACAGTTTAGTGGAGCTATCTGAGGAAATGGATTGGAAGCAGCATCAGAAAGTGAATAGGGAGCAAAGTAGGGACTCAAAATCTCTCCTTGGAGAGAAAAGGAGCTATCAAAGAAGTCAGTAAGGTCAGAGGGGTGATGGTGTGGAAGTGAGTATATTATGCAAAGGAAGGGTAATGGTCCAGGCCTGGAGAAACAAAGAGAAGGTGGCAGGGATGGCTAGGCTGGAGGATAGGAAGACAGGGAGCTGCCTCACTAAACCTGTGGGAATGCCTGGGAGGCTAATCCCCAGAGGACAGCATGTGACAAGCAGATGACAAAGAGCCAAATGGATCTGGAGGCTGCATGCATATCAAAGAGTGCCAGTAAGACTTTCTGTTCTGGGCTAAGGGCAGGAGAGTGAAGCCTGTGTTTGAAGGAGCTACCCAGAGCTGGGGTCTGAGCCTCAGGTTTAGTCATCAACATAGTGATGTTCTGTGTCCTAGATAGACTGTTACAGAAATTGGAAGCTTAAGGAAGAAGCCTTGGTAACCAAGACCTAATAACTGTTGAGGGCTCAATGTATCACTTTAATATTTTCCTAGTGCTTTCTCCACCCTCACTTTCATCTACCACTGTTTTCACAACATATATGATCCCAACAAGATATTTTAGCAGTTTGAACATTTCACTTGTTGAAACATTTCACTGATCATATTGATTCTTCACCCACGATCTTACCACTGTTCCACAATCAACCAGTGTGTTTTAAAACTGTGAAGATTTTATACACATTTGATAATATAAACAATGACACTAAGCAATATCTGACATCATACACTAGCACTACCTGACACATGTCACCGTAACTCTATCAAGATATGCCAGCCTTATGGCAATGAAAAGGCAACAAAAAGAAGAGTAAAAAGCAATACTAATTCACTAAAGGACCAAAAAGTAACACAGCGGCCAAAAAAAAAAAAGGGGGGGGGGGGTTGGGGAACCCTGAACCCATATCCAACCTTTTCAATTACCCTAGCACCCTCTCATGTCAAGTCCCACCTTGCAGGGACCAGACACCACTGAGGAGTGTATATACAAAGCAAGCATGACACACTGGAATATAGTAATCAGTAAGAAATGACAAGTGAGTGCCTGGTAAAGGGCCATTACAGAGAGCAGGAAGGACTGGTGACAAGTGTGAACAAAACAGCAGAAAGCTCCCAAGGACCTGCTGTGTTTACCATTCTGCCTGTAGCATTTCTTCCTTTGTCAAGACAAGTGAGAAAAACCAATTTTCATCACCAAAGCTGCTTCCCATTCTCTCATGGTCCATAGAAGTTTGACTCCAACTGCTGAAGTATGCTTGTGTTTCACTGTGAGGAAATGCTCTGGACAAGCCATGAATGTTCTAAACGTCACTCTTAAAAGTATTATTCTTAGGGCCCTCCCTGGTGGTGCAGTGGGTTAAGCAACGTACCATGAAGCAAACCACAGCCACTGCAGCACAAGTTCGATCCCTACTGCTGGCTGGGGAGGTGACACATGGCGCAGGCAGACCTCTCCTGCCTGGCCCACTGCTCCCCTTAGCAGTGTGTTTCGGTCCATCTGCCTGTTCTGCCCCCTGCTCTGTCTGGTGGATTCTCTCACCTCCCTGCACCTCTGGCCTATACCCCGGTGCTTGTATATATAATAAATGAATCTTTAAAAAAGAAAAAGTATTATTCTTAGAAGTTCTCAGAGTACACAGGTGAGCATCTAATCTGTTGCCCAAAGTGGGACACTCATGCATGAGGAAGGAGCTGCTAGTAGGTCATAAAGGCAGCCTGTATGAGCCAGGCCTCTTCAGCCTAGTCCCTCCAGTGGATACACATGCACATACCCTCCTACATATCAGCAAGACAGTGGAGCCTGCCTTCTGTTAGTACAACTGATCAAATGGCTCCTACCCCAGGAAGGCATTTTTCCTTGCAATTCTAAACCTTTCATTGAGGTCAAGTCATAGTGTGTCCTCAAGAGATGTCTCATAGCACTCTGCAGTAACTTTGGTCTGACTCTCTCCACGATGGTTAAGTAACCTAGTGGCCTCTGGCTGCAAGAGGGATACAGGCAGGCACTGCTAATTCTTAATGTTGTAGGCTCCTTACTTTTATCTAAAATTATTTAATACAGTGTCAAATAACAAGAACATTTGAAAACACACAGACTGCTATTTGGGAATCTTGCAATATCCTACTACACCGCTGGAGCCTATAACACAGACCCGTACTTGTGCGTTAAACACCATTAGTCCCAACCACTTTTCCCTAGTCTTTTATACCTCTATAAAATGACAGCTCTATACTTCCAAGTGCTCAGCCTAACTGAGTCCTCAATCCCACTCTCTTTCACATCCTACATCTAAGCTTTCAGGAAATGCTGGTAATTCCACTCAAAATATATCCAGAATTTGAGCACTTTTCCCTCCTTTATCACAATAGACATTAAAATTAAGAAATGGGGGCTATCTTTACAAGAGCAGTCAGAACAATGGAAATCTACACTTACTTGTCATTTTTAATATGTTCATAAAGGCGCTTAAACTGGCGGACCTGGAAAGACAAGATGCCCATCAACACCACGACCATCAGTAAAAAGGGATAAATCCGCCGGTGAACTAAGTTTTGCATTTCCGCAGTAACACCTGCAAAAAACAAAAACTCTTGAGTGTATACAGAATAACAGTAATTAGAAAACATGTTCTTTCTCTAAGAAGCAGGGACTGGCATGAAACTTGGTATGATATGGAAGGAGGCCAGAAATGGGCCCAGACTGGCGAGGCCTCAGCTAAAGGCAAAGCCAGGTAAATGATGTCAAGGACCATGTTTTAAAGGTCACAGAGGAAACCATCAAAGGATGGTGACCACCAGGAACAGTGAGACTTGGTCTTTAAAATGCCACAGCATGGGAATGAACAAGTGGTAGCCGCTGCACAGTGAGGACTTGGACCTAGCAAGGTAAGTCAGGATGAGAGAAGACATCATATGCACCACCACTACCACGGGCCCAGGTGCCAGAGGCAAAGGACAGATGTTAGAGGTCAGATCATGGACGTGGAAACACCTGACTGTGGGGAGCAGAGAACCATGGGTGACACGATGACCTCTCAAGGTCTCTGACTTACAGAACATGTTGGATCAAGGGAATTTAGGAGAAGAAAAGGATTTGGAGGGGAAAACTTTGCCCTTCTCATTCAGAACATATGCTGGGTTTAAGCTCATTGAAAAGATAATGTCTTGCTAGCTGCTGGGCATCACAAACTAGCAACTTCTCCTTTTATGCTAAAGATTCCTTAAAAAGTAAATAACACTTTTAAAAAAAATTTTATTATAAGATCATAGCACTTCTAGATAGGGGAAGATAACCTGAAAGAAATCTGTTCCTATTTTGGGGGTATTATAAATGTCAATAGTTTCACCCTAGAAAGAACAAGAGCACTGAAGAGCTTTATGACCCACCTATGTTGTCCCAAGAAATGAAATCTCAGAAAACAAATTTTGACACCACTATGTTAGCTGGATTTGTATTCATAAGTAAAACATTTGGAGTGATACTGACTAGAGTGTACCAACACACTCTCAAGCTTCCTGCCAGCTCTACTTACCAAGTAAAGGAACGACACCAGATGCTATGATGTAAGGGACACATAAGGAAAGCAAGAGCACAGATATCACTGGGGCTGCCAGTTTACGAATGATATAGTGAAGGTCAATGTTCCGGATGCCATTTGCATAAACCTAAAAAGGGTAGGATGCGGGAGAAGGGAACATGAAAATTAGAACGTAAGACTACAAAAAACAAATTCCTCTGGGTTAACAGAGCAATCTCTATTGAGCCCATGCCACAGATTGACCCTTGAATCTACCAATCCTCCAAATTTCCAACTATTTTTCCAAAGTCAAGGCAAATTCTGAACACAAACATAGCAATGATGGCCACAATTTTTTTAAAAGATTTATTTATTTATGCATACAAGAACTGGGGTACAGGCCAGAGTCACAGGAGGTGAGAGGATTCACCAGACAGAGTGAGGAGCAGAACAGGCACACTGTCTGAAACACACTGCTGAGGGCAACAGCGGGCGAGGCAAGAGAGGTGTGCTATGCCAAGTGGGTCCCCTCCCTGGCCGGCAACAGGGATCAAACTTGTGCTGCAGTGGCTGCATTTTGCTTCATAATGCACTGCTTAACCCGCTGCACCACCAGGGAGGCCCGGCCACAATTTTTTTAAGAAATGCACGTACCCACTACACTTTGTAGTTTCCTCTACTACGGGGTAAAATGAGACACTAACCTAACACCAGTTTTGCACTAACCAACACTATGTGGCATGCAGTAATATTAGTCAAAGACTACTATAACTTGAAGGAAGGACTTTTGTATTTTGAGTAAATTACCTGCATTATTACTCAAGATTACATCATATCTGAATGTAAGAAAACACTGTAAGTGGGAAACTTGTCTAAAAGATTTGTATAAACCAAATTTTAACAAATCAAAAGAGGGGGCTTCGTGGTGGCGCAAGGGGTTAAACTGCTATCCACAGCCACTGCAACATGAGTTTGATCCCCACCATGACCCAGATGGCACAGCAGACTTCTCCTGTCTTGCCCACTGCTCCCCTCTAGCAGTATATCTCAGTCTATCCACCTATTCTGCTCTCTACTCTGTCTTTGGTGAATCCTCTCACCTCTCCCCACCTTTGGCCTGTACTCCAGTTCTTTGTGTGCATAAATAAATAATCTTTAAAAAATCAAAAGATACTTTACATAAAAATTAAAGTATGAAGAATTCTACAATGACTAGACACTATGGACTTATTCAGAAAATTCTCTAGAAAGAAAGGATAGAAATGGGAACACCTATGGAATAATGGAAAATAAAGATGAAGTGCAGAGCAGGGCAAAACAGTACTACCACCTCCCTGGACCACAGTCACACGTGCCTTTAGGTGAGACGAGAGCACTCAGAGGCAAGTGATGAGCAGCTTGACCCTCCAAAGGCTCACCTCCACACCTCCTAAAGAGACCTGTTAACCTAAACACACTGAGAACAATGCAGCAAGGCATCCCAGTGTTTCTCAAACAGCCCAACCATTTTACAGAACCTTATACACACAATAAGGGAATGCACCAGAGAACAAAATAAGGTGAAGATCAACAAGGGTTCACAGGCCTGCAACTAGGATTAATCCTCCCTTTGCACACTTCCCTGCAAACGTCAGTCTGGAGACTCCAGCACAGGTGGCTACACACCAACCAGTCATGAACAGAGACCTCAGACTGACTGGGGAAAGGAGTGTGCAAACTAACAGTAGTTCCCTGACTTTTGGTTACTGCACACACCATCAGGCACAGGAAGTCTGATGGTGATATTTTTGTGCATGCTAGGCTGAGGACTACTGTGTTTTATTCAATACATCAAAAAGCAGTAGTTTTACTGCTGCAGAATTGTAATACCTTATTTACTCGGTGCTGACCTAAAAATAAGACAGTTGCTCCAAGTACATCTTCGAAGTAACTAAAGTACCAAAATCTGTTATGTTGGCTAATTTTGGATAGAAATCTTGTTAAAATGAATGATCACACCTCCAAGCCTTATCAGAAGCACCCTCTCTCTCCAGGCTGTCACTGCAATGACCAATTATTGAGGACTCTGTGACACAGCATTACTCTTAGGTGCCACACAGCTAAAATATTTCCAAACAGCTCTGCCTTTTTTAAGTTATAATTTTTTTCTTCCTTTCCCTTTATATATTCCCTTGAATAACTTTTTCTCTCTACTGTAAACTTAGGAACCAAAGAGTAAGCATTCACAGAATTCCTGCCCTGGAAGTCAGCACACAATTTTTGCCACCACTCTGGACAGAGCTCTGGGTGCTTTAATTACTGGTCAACCACCCGATGAGTTTCAGAGTGGTAGATGAAACTCAGTCACATCACAGACAATGCCTCTCTCATAAAATAAAGTTTATACATGCTCATGAAAAAAAAGTAGAAAAGTAGAAAATAAAAAGTAAATTGTCCCAGGTCAAACATGATCACTATCACCCTAGCCTTTTCTAAAAACTGACTTGCTTACCTGCTCAATCACAGTCTTTAGCCACCACTGAGGACCCATCAGCGTTATTGCTGCAATGATCTTGGCATGCAGGACTCCAAGTGCCCAGTCCTAGGGCAATAAAAACATTTATCTAATTCTTTGGTTTGTTTTTAGCAATAAACCCAGCATACTATATACAAATTTTTTATTTCAAAACAGAAGTCTTGTAAGATTGGTAATTTTACATTAGGCTAACATATGCTGGAAAACCCAGAGTACTTTCTCCCATCAGTTCAATATTCCTATCAAAAATCATTCTTGTGCATCCTTCAGGGGTCTACATTTTCCCAAAATTAATGTGGACATCAATGGAAGTCTTAACAAACAGAACAATGCCACAGTTTCCTTTTACTACACTATTTTTATCTACAACAAAACAAAGTTCAACTTCATTCTTTTTAACTGCTACACTAAATTCCAAAGCAGATATACCTGTCATTTTATTTAATAATTCTCTATTGGACCTCTAGTTGCTTCTGATTGTTTCTGCCATTATAAAAATCACCTTCAAGTCAATGAATCTCCCAATGAGGCCCCAGGTAATATGGAGTAGAGAGGGGTTAACATGCCCTATCTGAATTTCTGATCCACCCTCTGTGTAGCCCCAATAAATGATAGTCTTAAGGCACTAAGTTGCTCAGAATATAGCAACAGCAACTGAAGACCCATCAACTTGAACCTGATGGGTTCAGCACCCATAAGTGATCCTTGATGGAATCAATTTGTTGGCTTAGAACAGTGACTTTTTAGTTGTTATTTAAGTCTTTACTAGCTGGTACTGTTCTGTTTTAAATAACAACCAAAAAAACAGCTTTCTGGGGCCTTCCTGGTGGCGCAGGGGTTAAAGACATAGTACTGTCAAGCTATTGCTAGCCCTCTGTAGCATGAGTTCGATTGCCTACCAGGAGCTGACCCCACGTGGTGCAGCGGACCTCTCCTGTTGTGCCAGCTGCTCCCCTCAACAGTGTATTTCAGAACAGATCCTCCTGTTCTGCTCCTCACTCTGTCTCTGGTGAATCCTCTCACCCTCCATACCTCTGGCTTGTACCCCACTTCTCATATGCATAAATCTTTTTAAAAAACCAGCTTTCTGTCAATCATCAATACACTGTGACTACACTGCAATGAGGTTCATGTAGAAAAACAGCATACAATTTTGAATATTTTCCTTTATTCCTCGCATTTCTCTCCAATTCTGTAAGGACCCTGGACTGGAGGCAGTTCCCTAATGCGTGCTCTGGCTCATGAGACTAGGGCATTCATTCTTTCTTGGAAATACCTCATCCTTTCTTATTGATGTCTTGTTTCTACTAGGTTGTCCTGACATTATCTCCTACAGAAAACCACATCAGGTTAAATGCCTCCTGACACAAGGCAAAACTGCTTGTGCTTTCAGCAGTTACAACACAGTTCACCTGTAGATATGTTTACCTTTCCCACCAGCCTATGATGGCCTCACAAACTCCCTGCATTAGCCTCATTTCCATCTGAGTTACGAGGATAGGCACATACTAAACACTCAAGAAAGTATTTGTGGTTATGAAGTCTGTGAACTGTAAAGCCTTTGCTGTAACCTACACAGGTTCCCTCTGAATGCTCTTTTAAATAAGACTGTGATTTTGTGGGAAAACATAGTGTAATTACTGAAGAAAATAAACTACTGCTTAAAGTTTTAAAGCCAACAGAAGGAAGAGACCTACCCCTAATTAAAAGGTGAAAAGATTAACAATTTAGTTATATTGAATAAGCAGCCTAAATGAATAGTGCCATTTTAACTTAGAGAGTAAGGACTTTGAACAGGAGTTATAGGACCTATGTGCTTTGAAAGCAAAAGATTAAAATGTTATTTAATTAATGTTACAAGTGTCCCTAAAAGAGAAAAAATTAATCTTTCTAAATTGTTTAAATCACATTAAGAAAACTAAAGAATTTTATACCCAAAATCCATAATGAATTATCGTGAGCAAAAGCAGACTTACCTGCCATGGGTAAAAAAGAGGAGTCTGATCCAAGGGAACCCGCAGGGGAGCGACAATAACTAGCTCAAACAGGAGCCCCAGGAGGAGGGGGACAACCCCAGCCAGCAGTACCGCAACTATCAAAGTCTTCATTATCTATAAGGAATGAGGCCATATTAGTAAAGAGTCTAGTTTTTATTTTATTTTATTTTTAAGAATTATTTATTTATGCTTACAAGATCTGGGGTACAGGCTAGAGTCGCAGGAGGTGAGAAGATTCACCAGACACAGTGGGGAGCAGAACAGGCAGACCGACTGAAACACACTGCCGAGGCAGCAGCAGGCGAGGCAGAAGAGGTCTGCTACGCCAAGTGGGTCTCTTCCCTGGCCGGTGGCAGGGATCGAACTCATGCTGCAGTGGCTGCAGTCTGCTTCGTAGTGTGTTGCTTAACCCGCTCTGCTACCAGGGAGGCCCAAGAGTCCAGCTTTTGGCCAAAATCTATTCCATTCCAAAGTTATTTTTCTTCTTTCACCTGATGCCTGACAGAACAAAAATCTTAACTTGATTTACACACATTTCATGTGTTTCGATGAGATTTTTATTAAACATCTAAGAGTGTTATAAAAGACCTCCTTGGTGGTTCAAGAGGTTAAGGGATAGAACTATGACACATCCGTGGCCACTGCAGCATGAGTTCAATCCCCAGTGAGGGAGGTGACCTATATGATGCAGCAGACCGCTCCTGTCTCACCACTGCTCCCCTCAGCAGTGTATTTCAGTCTGTCCTCCTGTTCTGCTCTCCACTGTGTCTCTGATGAATCCTCTCAACCTCAACACCTCTGGTCTGTACCTCAGTTATTTTATGCATAAATAAATCTTTTTTTAAAAAAAAATGTTATAATAAAAACATGAAATTAGGCATTGCTGCTATAAAATTATAGGGAATTCATTTTTCTACATAAATTAGACAGGTATCTATGTTGTTTTTCTGTGTCTCATTCCTAGGAATAGATTTTTGTTTGTCCAAGAAAAGCTACAGGTCCCTGGCCCAACAGTATCTCACCCACAGGCAGAGATCAGTGACTGCTAAAGTAGCTGGTGTAGTGCTAAAGTAGCTGGTGTAGATGGGCCATTAAGGTGATTCACCAAGCTGATCGAAGTGGCTCCCTTTAGAATAGTGTGGTCCAACAGAACTTACTATGATGACAGAAATGTCTTCTGGGTTGCCCAATACAATAGCCACTACAAATATAGCTACTGTTCTTGGGAGAGGGCTAGATATGGCACAAAGTGGCCCACTGAAAATTCAGCTGACACAAAGAGCAAAGAAGAGATATTGGGAAAGTACCATTAAGATCTCCATAGTCTTCACAGTAGCCCTGGTGTCCCATGACCCCAGTTTTCCTTCAGGTAACCTCAATGAATACACTGCTTCTGCCATATAACATGGTGTGTGTGAAGACACACAACTTGCTTCTTTACACAGCAATTTGTGGTGACATAGTTGAAGACCATATTGAATGTCTCACTTTTTTTTGTTTTTTTTAAGATTTATTTATTTATGCACACAAGAGCTGGGGTACAGGCCAGAGTTGCAAGAAGTGAGAGGATTCACCAGAAACAGAGTGGGAAACAGACTGAAACACATTGCTGAAGGGAACAGCGGTGAGGCAGGAGAGGTCTGCTGCGCCATGTGGGTCCTCTCCCTGGCCAGGGATCGAACTCGTGCTGTTGTGCCTCGGATGCTTCACAGTGTGGCACTCAACCAACTGCGCCACCAGGGAGGCCCCAAATGTCTCATTTCTTATGGCTTAAACAGCAATGAAATCCCTTCACTCATAATATATAATGATCTTTTATGTTTACAGTTTTGTTTCAACACTACTATTAGTTACTAAACTTTCAGTGATTCGAATTTTTTTTGTATCAAAAAAATTCAGATACAAAACTAGGTTATACAAACAAAAAGATTTAAGAAATGGCCTAAATATATTTATCAGTCATACTTGAATGACAATCTTATCTTTTTTCCCCCCAACATTTGCAGCAATTAGGTTCTTTACTGAAAATATTAACTCATTCCATTACTTATTACACTTTTACATAAGTGAAGACATTCTTGAATTTTAGCTTTAGGAGGAAACTATAATTAAAGGAATTCCATTTATGTGGAAAAAATGACATGATCTTCAAGTCAAGATTTACATATTTAAATAGATCAAAATAATCAAATTTTAGAAAATAATTAAAATGAAAATTCTACGTCAACTAACTTCTTGTTATATTCTACAGAATATCTTATTCCTTAAAAATGCTATCAACCCCCCAAAGTAAGCTTTCTAATTATGGTACATACTTGAGAGTCTTACTGGATTGAGCACTGTTTTCTTTTAACCTTCAGATACACCTGACTGTGGTCCTTAGAATGAACCAGAAAGCTACTGTCTTGAAAGACGATTCCCTCTAATTAAAAAGTAAGATCTGGGGCCTCCTTGGTGGCGCAAGGGGTTGGACACCGCACTGTGGGGCTTCCACAGCCACTGCAGCACTAGTTCAATCCCCACCCAAGGAGGGGACCCAAATGGCACACAGACATCTCCTGCCTCACCCACTGCTCCTCTCAGCAGTGTATTTCAGTAGATATGCCTGTTCTGCTCCCCACTCTGTGTCTGGTGAATCCTCTCACCCACGGGACCTCTGGCCTGTACCTCAGTTCCTGCATGCATCAATAAATAAATCTTTAGAACAAAAAAAAAGTGAGCTCTCTTGACATGATTGGCATGATGAAGAAAATAAGTGTAGGATTTAAGGAAATGGCTAGAAAAACATCCACTTGACCCATTGGACAGACAGGTAAGTCTTTATGACAAAAACCTACCATGAGGGACCATTCTTTAACCTTCTGGAAGATCACTCTGCGTCCCTGGGGCATCCACGCCACCAAAACGGTCACTGCTCTTATGGTTAGCCAGCAAACATAGAGGCCACAAGCAGCTGTGTAGAGTTCGTGGATTTTGGCAGTCCCCGTCCAAAATGACATTAACCAACGGCCGGCAAATACTGAAAACAGAAAGGCTGATAAATGAGACACATGGCTATACAGAGAGAACTGTAATCTTGATGTTAATGTTCTGTTAGTATTTTCACATTGGTAAAAAGACATCACTTTTAATATGTATCAGTGTCTAAGTTAAAAAACAACAACAAAAAACCACAAACTCTATTTGATTAAGACACAACCAAAACACGGGAAGTCACTAGGGACAAGCTCTCCTGAAATGGCAAGTCAATTATTTGTTCTTTTGGGACTGAAAATACATCAGGGGGTTATTGGTTTCATTGTTTTTATCACCAATTAAAATCATTATGTACATAGTATGACAAAAATGAGAATTTATTTTTATTGTGCTTTTTAAAGAACATTACAAATGAGACTTTCTTCCAATTGGCTCATTCATCAAGACAGAATATTAACTTTATAATAAGTAGTGAGGCAGTAACATTTAAAAGCACAATAATCAAAGAATAACATGGCATTTTTAAAAAAATTTAAGTCTATCTAAGTTATATGAAGAGCTTGGACATAGAGTTGTCTAAGGGACTGTTTCTCACAGGAGCCTTTACCAATGAGCTCAACAATGTCCTATAGACACCTCTCAAGGGTGATCGTTTATGCAGTGAGTTTTCTTCACATGGTCATTTCTTTAGGCTACAGAGAACAGAAAGACCCAAATTTCCAGTATCTATGAATTGGTTTCTCCTTAACAATATATTGAATCTCTAATTTTTAGATACCTGATAGTGGCTGTGCTAAGTACTTTTCATAAAGTAATAAGTACTTTATCTCATTAATGCCCCAATGGAGCTACCCCCCCCCCAATTTGGAAGATTAAGACCCCAATGGTCAAGCCTCACACACTGCTCATCTCAGCAGTATTTCAGTTGATCTGCCTATTCTGCTCCCCACTCTATCGCTGGTGAATCCTCTCACCCCTGTACCTCTGGCCTGAACCCCAGCTCTTATATGCATAAATAAAATCCTTTAAAAAAAGAAACCAAGGGTCAAAAAAAAGCACTTTGCACAAGCAAAGTCAAACAGGGTGAAGGTTAAAGTGAACTCTAATCTACACAACAGAGCTCATGCTCTTGACCACCACCCATGCTGGCACCAACATCAAAGGAAATTAGCCCCAAAGCTGATACCGCAGGCTGCCTTGAACCTCATAAAATAGTGTGGACATAAAGTTATCGCATTCTTAAAGACAAACACACGTATATGTTATATGAAATAAGCACTTATGCATGGTAATTTGAAGATTAAAAATCATCTCTGATAATTCTGTATAAATGTCTACTGTAGGATGTATATTCCACTTGAGCATTTTTTACTGTGGTAGGTTTTTTGTTGTTGTTGCTGGTTGCTTGTTTTTAAATATTTATTGGCCACCTTTTATTCCACATTTCACATACTTCTAATTAAAAGTGTCTTTAGGGCCCGCCCTGGTGGCGCAGTGGGTTAAGCAATGCACTATGAAACAAACTGCAGCCAATGCAGCCACTGAAGCACGAGTTCGATCCCTACTGCCCGCCAGGGAGGGGACCCACATGGCTTAGCAGACCTCTCCTGCTGTGCCCGCTGCTCCCCTCAGCAGTGTACTTCAGTTGACCTGCCTGTTCTGCTCCCCGCTTTCTGTGGTGAATCCTCTCCCTCCCCCACACCTCTGGCCTGTACCCCACCCAGTGCTTGTATGCATAAACAAATAAATCTTTAAAAAAAAATTTTTAAAAAAGTGTCTTTAAAAGAACAGGATTATTTTTAGTTTGTAGTAACTTAACATAAGCTAGCTGGAGCTGTAGAAAAGCAGGCCCTGGGGAAAGTGCACTCTTGTCTTCCCAGCATGCCTGTGACTCAACAAGTGCAGCACCCATCAGACAGATGGTGGATCAGGTTAACAAATCGTTAAGTACTTAATCTTAAGCGGAATTTAAGGACTTTTATTTCTAGGCTCAAATACTAAAACCAGTAATTTTTGTTGACTTTTTCTAACTTTATCTTTTGATAAAAGCATGACAGTAAAATTTCATAAAAACCACAAATGTAAAAACTAAGTTTTGCTCTGATATATAGTCCAAAACTAAGTTATCTCAGCAATATGTTTACCCAAAGATTAACTATACACGGCCATTTTAAGAACTGTTTATAAGGAATAAAGAGCTTAAGAGCAAAGTTCTGTAGGTCAAAAATCACTGTGCAAAACACGAAACTTTTATTTTAATAAAAGACAAAAGTCACAATTCTACTGAGTTAAAAAGTTTATTATTTAGAAACCTCACTCAAAATAAAATTTCCCCTTTTTCTCAGGCTTAGCACTCACCAGGAAACTTGAGTATTTAGTATAACTTTTATTTGTAAGTTATACTGCATTAGTACTATGATCAAGGAATGGATTCAATAGATGTTTATGCTTGATAAGAGCTGTAAATCACCTTCCACTATTTAAGTGGAAGGGAGTATGTAGTTTTCTAGCTGGCTATAACACTACGGAGGAGGCTAAGCAGGCCTGCCACACTGTCACTGGCTGGCTTTGAACCCCACCCCGAATCATCAATGGTCTCTGGGAAAAAGGAAAAATTACTATATTAATCCACAGCTCCTTACATGTTAGATGAAAGAACATTTGGCTGAAATTGAAAGACAAGCATTTGTGAATACCAAATGATAAACGAAAATAGCCCAGCTTCTTAAACATCATACAGTGACTGGGAAAGATAATTACATGAGCGCAAAAATGACTGATATTAAAAGACTGGCTTGAAATAATGGGTTATGTCAGACAGATGATGTTCTCAAATTTTATACAGTAAGACAAGGTCCAGGAAAACTGAGTGACCAATGCTTCACTTGCAAAAATGAATCAAAAATTACATCTTGGTTTCACCCAGCCTTACTCTAGAGCCCTAAAGGGATCCCAAAGTCAATAAAAATGAAGGGAAAACTATTACGAGTTTCTATTTATGGAAATATCTCAGCAAAACCCTTTTAAAACAAAGCATCTTTTCACAATGTCATTTGCCAAGAAAGAGAATCAGTTCATACCTGGTAGAGTAAGGCAGATGAGGCTGGCGATCAGTAAGGTTATACACATGAAAACAATCAACAGAAAGATCTGCAAGGCAAAACATAAGATCCTAAGTAACATGGTCTGTCCGCCCTCATAGAGCCAGCACAGTCCCTCCAGGAAAGATGAAATGCCTAGAATCCGTACTTCCAGGATTCCTTCCTTTCACATGGAAAGGATAATTTTTATTTTAGGTAAGATTAACTTTAACTGGCGTCAAAAGAATAATAAGTCTCCATCTTCATAAACTCAAATATATCAACAAATAAACGATACATTTTAAAATCAGAAGCATAAAAATAAAGCCATCAAATTAAGTTTTCCTTATTAACTGAAATTTAAAATATTTTATCAAATTCTCAGAAACAACCTCTCATGAAAGGAAAGCTCACTCTTTAACAGTGCGTCCAATGAGACCTTCCTGTGGAGACGGAAACCTCTACCCTGCACACCTGACAAGAGCCCTTAGTGTAAGTGGCCACCAGGCACTTGACAGGAGGTCAGTGTGTCTGAGTAATTGGAGTTTAAAGGGCATTTAATTGAGTGTGTGAGAGATGCCTATAAGAGACACACAAAGCTTCTCTTGTCCAACCCTCCTGAGGTATAACTTACAAAACTGTAACATGTTTGAAGTGTACAGTGTGAATATATGCATACATTCCCACTATGGAGGCAATTAACTCATCCATCACAATTTATAAATTGTATTACTTTAGTTAAATTTAAATAGAAATAGCCACTTGCAGTAGTGGCTACTCTGCTAGTCAGGGCAGATAACAAGCACACATTGAGGAGGCAGCAGCAGCAGGAGACAGGCAGCCACCACTGCAGCCCTGTATCTGACACCAGACACAGAGCTCCCCAAGCCTAGAGGGCAGAGCTCAACTGGAAAGGATAGACCTACCAGTCCAAGAGGAGACTCTGAGGCACTGTCAGCTGTCACTGCCTGAGAGACCTATTGGTGACAAATTTTTCTGTGACTCTGCCTCCAACCTGGACCAGAAAGTGCCTTTTGCAGATCCATGAGCTTCATCTCTCCCAAGCTTCTCCCACTGTTCACCTGCACACATGCCCTTAAATACGTTAAACTCCCTGCAGCTTTCCTGGCTACCACATCTAACATGTCACTTGCCCTGGCCCATGCCTGAAATGCCCTCCTCACTTCCCATTTTGATCTCTGCCTGGACTGCTAACTTTAAAAACTTAGTTCTGGCATCTCCTCTATGAAGATTCCTGAACCCCTTTCAACAAAATGTTTTGCAGACCAAGGAGTGATGAATCATGTGTGAACGCTATACTAATATAGTTAATGAGGTTAGGGCTAAGACTAGGTATCTGAGTTAACAACACGAAGGTTATTCAGTCCCTTGGGTGGAATAGTATTGGTACAGTTTGAGAGAAAAGTCTCGCTAAGAGAGGGACATCCTTAACCAATGTGTCTTCAGTTTGGCAGATATGTAAATGTGAAATTACTACTCCTACTCTGCAGCATTTGGATGAGGATGAAATGGGGAAAGAGAAGACTGACCATTCCAGCTCCTAACAGTAGTTGAAGTATATCAAAATATTAACCTCTCATTTGCTCCAAAGTCTTTTCTATTATTCCTTTCAAACAGTGAGGAGCACCAGTACATGGAACCCCAAATCTATAAATCAGCTCTCAAATTTATAAACTTATGAACATTCACATATATTATGTTGTATGACAGAGACTACAACATGTGCACTTGTCACGAGACCAGAAGACAAATTGACAGAGGGGACTACCTGCTAATACCAAAATTTCTCAACATAAATGTGAAAAAACTCGACTTTTGGTTAAGCTTGTATAATACCTACCCTGAGTGGAAAATTTAAAGGCCGGCGGTAAGGCTGAAAGCCAACAGGCCCTCCCTGCTGGAGTATGGCTTGGTGGGCCGCATGCAGGCCCTCCCCCACCACAGGAATAGCATTGTTATTCCGAGCATGCTGGTTATTGTTAACTTGTTGGTTTGCACTGTTCTCGTTTTCTTCCTGGTCTCCCAATAAATAGGAATGAAGATCCCTGTGTAAAAATTACATCAGTGAAAATTCTCACTAGAGATTATAGTAAAACAACAGACATGAGATTTATGTTCTTATGCACAGGGTAGAAAATACACAAGTGGGCCTCCCTGGTGGCACAATGGGTCAAGCAACGCAGTATGAGGTAAACCGCAGCTACTGCAGCACGAGTTTGATTCCTGCCGCTGGCCAGGAGAGAACCACATGGTACAGCAGACCTCTCCTGCCTCGCCCACTGCTCCCCTCAGCAGTGTGTTTCAGTCAGTCTGCCTGTTCTGCTTCCCACTCTGTCTCTGGTATCCTACAGAGGACTTTCTGTGAACAGGCTCACTGCCTGTTTCCCCGCTCTTGTATGCATAAATAAATGAATCTTTAAAAAAAAAAAAAAAGAAAGAAAGAAAATACACAAGTGGAATGTGCATATGACTCCATCACTCTGATTCAGTCTAGATGCTATGCTTGCTTTACACTAAACCTTCCCAACCTTAATATTCATTAACATGCGGAGTGCCCATAAATCCAATCTAGTTCACGTTTTCTTCAGTCAGTTCCTGGGAAATCAGTAAGGGGGGAAAAAAAGAATACAATGTGAAAGATACTCGGATATGATGAACTTCAAGGAAAAAAGCAATTTCTTTTCTTCTCAATATAAGGCTACAATGTTTGCCACATGTAGCTCAAACAGAACTTCCCATACACAAGTCAGTCAGGGCAAAAATAAGACCCACACTGCTCAGGACAAGGGTATGGGGCTTCAGACAAAGGTTGAGCATTTAACCAAATAAAAAGCAAATCACAATTCACAGAAAGTCCTCTGTAGGATACCATATATTTTCTTTAAAAAAAAAATAAAATAGTTTAGATCTAAAAAATGCAACTTTTAGATAAGTAACTTTTAGACAAGCATATCAGGCCCTAGAGTTAACTTTTTTGTTCAATGTCATATGACAGTGTAACACCAATGAAAAGACACAATCCTGGTCAAAATGACATAGGAAAAACCTGTGGAGGTGCCTGCAAAATGCAGTTTAAAAATATAAATGTGACCCACTGACTAGATGACTAAGAAACCAAATCAGAGAAGAGTTCACCTGCCAGATAAGACATCTGAAGTTAGATTGGTTTGTTTTTAATGTATTAACACAGTTTTTACTTTTCCCTGTGTACTGAATCTGAGCCACCTGCAAGCCTCCAGAGAATAAAACATGCCTGCATTCTCCATAAAAGTTTGGACAACAATTAGAAAAGTTGAAATGTTTTTAGAGCATTATTTCTTATTCTTACAGCAGATGTCACTAAACTGTCTTATTAAAGCTGGTTTTTCCTGGATGAGACATGACTTTTCAGAAAAGCAATGAAACCGACATAGTGACAATACTATGTGTCGCCTGTACTTACAGCAAGTACCCAGCGGTCACCGTCCAGGCTCGCACCAGCCCCTTCAGCCACTGCCGCGTGTGACCTTGTTCAAGTAGTGCCGGCAAGACAACCTGAAGCAGAAGCAGCTCAAGGGACAGTTCACTCACGGGAGCATCACTAAGACAGTAAGAGAGAAAGTCATTCACAATGTGAAGTCTGTTTTGCATTACAACCGCATCCTATTAAACATTTAATAAGATGACAGCAAAAGTCCTGAAGAGTCATGTGACCTAATGTCTTTAGCACCTCTTCTCCACAGTACCTTGTCTCTCTCCACAGCAAGGCTTTCCCCTCACTCTCCACCAAAAACAGTTCCCTACATGTTGCTAAATGCACTGTCCTTGTCTTTGTTAGTTGAATGTCACATGACTAGTAATTTCTTGCTCCTAAAGACACTTTTTCCTGAACACCTGTCTAAGACCTACCTCCCCAACTAGAGGCGCACAACCAGTTCTCTCTCCTGACACCTACACATGCTTTTGAGGGAAATGCAAACACTCAAATGGTTTATAATCACCTTTTTCCAAATTTCTACTTATTACTATGGCATCTTCCCTAACTCCTAATTTATTTATCTAAAGTGTAAACTTGACATTTCATGTAGACATCTTTTTTTTTTTAAAGATTTATTTATTTATGCATACAAGCACTGGGGTACAGGCCAGAGGTGTGTGGGGGGGTGAGAGGATTCACCACAGAGAGCAGGGA
>JAGFMF010011402.1:1035783-1065634 GCA_019455555.1 Galemys pyrenaicus
CCGCTCTCTGTGGTGAATCCTCTCACCCCCCACACCTCTGGCCTGTACCCCAGTGCTTGTATGCATAAATAAATAAATCTTTAAAAAAAAAAAATCAAAGTGCTTAGGATGGCAGAGGTGCTACAGTATTGTCTTCCAAGATCTCACTAACCTCATGGCTAACCACTTTGCTTTGTTACCTGGATTCTGCCACACCAGCCACACTGCTGCTCCTCAGTCAGCACCACTGCCTTTGAGAATTAGTATTGCCCACTTCCTTATCACCATTCAGAGCACGCCTCAACTGACCTCACCTGTCAGTTCTAAATTATGGCCCCACCTGGCAACTCTATCTCCTTTCTTTGCTTCATTTCCCACCCCGCTAGCATTTAGGACCCAATATACTATTTATTTCCTCTATTTCATTGACTATCTTCCCCACTGAGATAGTCCACAAGGCTAGATTTTTCTATTCTGTTTTGTTCATGGTTGAAGTACCTAGCATATAACAACCCCCCCAGTTTTGTTGGATGAAAGAATGGACTAGACAGTACTATACAACATAAAGCTTTCTCAAATGTCAAGGCACAACTAACTACTAAAATGGGCCTATTCCAGTAAGATAGAAAGCTAGAACCTGTTTCCTGGTCCCCATATGATCAGGCCAAACACATAAGGAAGAAGTAAGGATTTCTTCCACTTAGGGAATAATCAAAAGGAATAAAATTCAATCTGGGTTTTGAAGGAAGAGAAAAATCATGGCAGGCAAACACTGGGTTGGTCAGTTCAGACAGAGAGCAAGACAAAGAATAGCCAGGCATTAATGAGCGACCCAATGGACGTGGATCATGGCTAGAGAGTAGAGTTCAAGTCAGATCAGTCTGGGATAAATGACAGGAAGGCAACATGCAATTATGCCAAGCTTGCATGTCATTCTAAGTGGCCAGATAATACCACAAACTACGGAGGAAGAGGCAGGGGTGTTAGGAGGAAAGACAAATGAACAAAAGGAAGGTTAAAAAAGGGCAGTGAAGAATTGAGATGGTAAAGAAATTTTAAAATTAGCATTAGCAAAATTTAAAAACTAATTTCAAGTAAATTTGAGAAAGAAATTCAATTTGCCTGGCAGACTTCTGGTTTAGGAAGGGATAGTGCAAACTACCAAAGGGAACACAGAAGTAGTGGTAGAAATTAGGTTTCCAGGTGACTTGGATATTTAGGTCAAAAGAGATTTCCAACATTCAGCTCTGCATCCTATTTTTAACCCAAAATTAAATGTAGAAACTATGGCTTCATTCTTTACCATGTGTTCCTCATCTGAAGCGGCTCCTACTAACACACTCTCATTAGGTATATAGACATTTCAGTGCCAGAGACACACTTCATCTGCAGTTAAATCCACTTCCAGAAAATATTACTATTAAACAAACACTTCCGTGATACAGAACATGGCAAAACTTAACTATCAAATAATTTCAAACATTGCCAAGAAGTGAATGTTTTAAAGGTATAAACTCTATCAAATACCAAAACAGAGTGGATCAGTAAAGCTTCTGAATTTTAAAAACTTACCTGTAGAGCATGACATTGTATGGAAGAAAGTTAGGTAGCAGACTCTTGATTATACGTATAGGAAGCCAAAGCATCAGAAGGACAATGGAGCCAAAGACGATCTGCGACAAGAAAAGTGCCAGTAATCACTGTGCTTGGCTCCCGTGAGACCTCTAGTCTGTACCCACCCAGGGCCCGAGTGTCCTCACTTGACACGCTATACTTAGATGGCTCTGTGTCAAGAATGCATTCCAAAAATGTTGCTCCTTTCTCTCTAGGACATAGGGCTCGAAAAGGAGGCAACAAAAAATAACCAACCACCCCATGTTACAGAAGAGAGCTAGAACTCACAATGAAGGCTCAGAATCATCCGCAATTTAATAAAACGCCCATAACTATTATAAGACATCATCCATAGGAATGGCCACTAAAGTTTCCAAAGGACTCAATACTACTTTTAGAATTTTACCGTGGAAAAACTTAAGATTTAACTAGGTTAGTTCTTCTTCCAGGTAGGGAAGAAACAGAGATGTTTTGTTAAGAGTTTTAGAAGCTATTAACAAGTCTCCATTGATTTATTGCAAATTAAAATGTAATCCAGAAACCCATAGTTTGGCAATCAGTTATACTACAAAAAACTAGAAAGCATTTCCGTTGCAGTAAATATTTTATCAAAAATAACCAATAAAACTTGACAACCAAACTACACAGGCTTGCATCAAATATCAGTTATTCAATCAACTCTATCTACCAATACCACAACCAAAAAAAAAATAGATTAAAAAAAACCCAAAAAACTAAAGAGTAGCTGACTTTATTTCAAAAACAATAAAAAGGCTTACCACTGACAAAATAAATCTTCGGAGATGCCTATAAATAGGCAAGTGGATCATTTCTTGTACTGGATTAAAATCTGGATCATTCAAATTCCTTAGAAACCATAAGACACCAGGTCGAAGTACCTGTAAATATATTTTAAGTTTTACAACTATGCACCAATGTTGTTATGATCTGCAGAGGTCAGGGACATTCATTTAAAACAGAAACTCTTAATATTATTTTGGTCTCTTATAAAATGGACCCCAGAAAATTCACATGGCTTTCCTAGGAAAAGATGTTCCTAAATCATAATCTTTATGAAAACTATCCTGTTTGACATTCTTTGATGCTTTAATCATTCAATGGGGAAAAAAAAAATCTGTTAAGTACACTTTTTCAAGAGATCTGGATCTTCAAGATGAGAAACAGTGTTTCTAAATGTCATTCTAGTGTTCTCTATTTAAGGGAACACCAGCACTTTATAAAGGTCCTAAACAGAAGATCTGACTTTAGTTTTACAATCCCCTAGAGGAGTTAACTTAGAATCCCTACAGCTTTTTCAGTACCTTCACTTTACTGTCTGTATCTCTGCCCTACCTCTAAATGGAAATGATCAACCCAAAAAGCTGGGGGTGATGGGGCAGTGGGAGAGTCTGGTACTAACAAGTACCAGGTGGTCCAAACTCACTAAGTTACTCTTTAGAAGGCATTTCATGTGCCCACACTCCATTTATCCACCTTCCAAACAAGTCAGTGACAAAATGACCTCTAAGGTTCCACCTAACTCCCAAATAGTAGGATTTCATAAAAACAAAAAAGCCAGACTGATGAAAATCAAAACATTCAGCACAAAATATTCTGTCACTTAATGTAATTTAGAAATAACTGATTATGATTTTTAAAAACACATACTATACTTGTTTTTAGTTTCAAATTTGTTTAAAAGAAAGAACACAGGCCTTATTTACAAAAAGAATTTACTGAACTTACTCTATATGACTCAGGAAAACATTTTGGTTCCAGCCCTCTCCTCAAATCTCTCAAAAGAGCAAAGCACACTAAGGATGTACCACAATCCTTTGTACTTCTGTATTCTGTCCACACTGGACAAGCTGGACTTCCCCTTCAGGCCCTGCACATCTCCATCACCACTCTCAATGGAGTGAGCTTACTAGTTTAACAGCTACACTCCTTCCAAGGAAGCACAATGAAGGAGGAGGCTCATGTCTCTGTTCCTCATGTGGTTACTATCTGGGAAAAGAATGCACAGCAGCAAGAATACTTATCAGAACTGCCTAGTTTTGTACTTCTTACTGAACCAGAATGACTGAGCATGAGCTGTACAATAATCAAATACTAACCCACTTTCACTGTCTTCCAATCAGTAAGGACCATATTCTGAAAAAAGAGCTAGTGAAAAGGAGTCATAAATGACTCTCACTTAACTCCATATTCAAAGTGTCTGCTTCAAGACTGCTTTACATGTTTCATAAAAGAGTTTCACTATAATTCCATATTTAAGGTGCCTGCTTCAAGACCATTTTACATGTTTAACTTTGGCTATTTCCAGCATCGTATTTCCTATGCAATGAATCCAAGATAGGTTCACAAAACATAAAATTCTAAGAGCTCATATTAGGAAATAATAAAAGTGGCCTCCCTGGTGGCGCAGTGGGTTAAGCAACTCACTATGAAGCAAACCTCAGTCACTGCAGTACGAGTTTGATTCCTGCCACCGGCCGGGGAGGTAACCCACATGGCATGGCAGACCTCTCCTGCCTCGCCTACTGCTTTCCTCAGCAGTGTGTTTCAGTCAGTCTGCCTGTTCTGTTCCCTACTCTGTCTCTGGTGTATCCTCTCACCCCCTGCACCTCTGGCCTATACCTCAGTTCTTGTTTGCATTAATAAATCTTTTTAAAAAAAGGAAATAATAAAAGTATATACCAAGTACAATAAGGACTTAAATTTCCCCCTTTAATCTACTCATCTTTCAAGCTCATAAGTGATTATAGAAATGCTGACACTTGTCAATTTTTCATACAAATAACTGGAAATAGTTTAAAACAATTAAGTCAAATTCATCTATCAGTTATTCCCTCTTAGAAGAAAATAGAGAAAATGATTTGATTAGAAAATTGGCACAGCCTCTAAGGCATGACTGTGCTTAAAAAAAGTCCTCTTCATAAAGGTGTGCCATCAACATGTCCCTGAAGAACTCACCTCTCTCAGTAACAGAATGAAGGAGGCGAAGTAGAACACATAGACCATTCCCACCAGCCAGTGTAGAAACATGGTTGTCCCTGGAGCTGACTGAAAACTTAGTTCTCGATCCTTCAGAGTAGCATCGAACATTTCCTAAATGGAAACAGGACAGGTGAGAGCTGTGCATCACCTACATCTGACAATTGAACATCTCCATCATCTAGGAAGTGAATCATTAGACTGCATGGAGGTGGCAATGGTCAAAAGACTAATTTTCTTGGTGCCATTTCATGGTGTCACAGAAATAAAATGATATAAAGCTGGATACTATTTCAAAGATGTATATGATACTTTAAAATTTTTAAATTGTAGAAAACTTTACTAATACTGTTAAAAGAGACAGTTTCATTAACATAATGCCTTTTTTTCTTGGCTATAGGACTGCATTCATGACAAGTTTTAATAGTAAGGCATGTGAAAAGATGTTATGTCAAAACTAATGGCAGTTTTTCCCACAAGTAAATTATTTCTAAAAAGCCAAAAACTGATTATCACTGAGAGCCACTTAAAACTATAGCCAATGAAGGCATCTTACTTAAAACATTTAAGGTTAAATTTATTACTACAAAGATATTCTTATCAGATTGTTCTTTTTATGTATATGTTTTGGCACTATTGAAAAATTTAGACGAGCATAAGTTAAAAAAAATCAGTCTCCACTGGTTTTAGAAAAGTTCTAGTCAAATTACATCAAAAATTTACATAAGCTTCAAAAAGTAAAAATTATTATCAAATACTGACGTTCCTTCAAAAGGAGTCCATTCTAAGATCTCTTTTTATTGGAGCCTTTAAATTATGAGTATGTATGATAATGAACAAACAACTCACCAAGGAACAGATATCCAGCCACCAGCCACAAATGAGCGGAAATACTCCAATTTCTACCACCACTAACAAAGACACCTTAAACAGAAACAAAGGTCATCAGTATCACCCCAATGGGTAGAAAATTATTGCCAGTTTTAACTTACAACAGGAATTACCTTTACAACTATATAGCAGACGCCCAGCAATCGACGGGACCTGTGAAATTTCACAAGAGTTGCCAAGCCCTACAGTAACTAGTCAAGGAAAATGGAGCATTTAACAGCACGGTGAAACAGACAAACATTTAAGCAACACTTTAGTATTTAACAGACACAATTAAATTATTTCATATTTTTCTGCCTCATTCTCACTACAAATACCTACAACTTATACTAAGAGGACACAGGAAGAGAAACAGGGGGGAGACACAGAAAACAGATACATGTATTAATAGGAACAACTGCTATTTGGTATAAATAATATTACTGTGCATACAAGTAGGTTCATTAAAGGATACATGACAGATTATCAGTGTTATTGCTAAAAGTATATACCCAACTATGGTTGTGATTAGGCCTTCAAAATGAGATGCTTGGACCTAGAAAACAGAAAATAAATTTTAAAATTGTTGGGCCTCCCTGGTGGCACAGGGGTTAAAGTCTCAGCACTATCATGCTATTAGTCACTGCGGCATGAATTAAGCCAAGCCAGGGAGGTGACCTACATGGTGCAGTAGACCTCTCCTGCCTCGTCTACTGCTCCCCCCAGCAGTGTATTTCAGTACATCTACTTATTCTACTCCCCACTCTGTCTCTGGTGAATATTTTCATCTCTCCCATCTCTTGCCTACACCCTAGTTCTTGTATGCATAAATTAAAAAAAAAAACCCTCAAAAAAATACAAGACTATAATTTTACTACCTGGCCTATATCCCAATTTAACAACGTACTCAGCAATCCAAGAAGACAAAAAGTGAACCATTGGGGTAATCAATGTATAATAGAAACAACTGCAAAATCCCCTTATGGTGACATTTCTGCAACCTAGACTTCCCACTGACTGTTATTACAAAAGGGTGAAGAAAAAATTCAAGATTAATACTTCACTCAAGGAATTAAGAGTGCAGTGAATGAAGTTTTGAAAGCTAAGGAAAAGGGAACGATTTTCACTAGCTGCACTCAGTTTGCTCTGAGGTAACCTACTGAAGCTGAGAGCCAAGAACACAGCACCTGCCAGGGGGGAACCTGCAGCATGTCCTGCTCTGGTAGCTGCAGACATGCCAGCACGTCCACGGGATACGAGTCATGGAACACATAGGCTCAGAGAGCTTAGGTGGGAAGAGAGGCAACATCTTGCTAGCAGGTGTCAACCACAAAGTGACTGTGCAAGCTGCCCGGGATCTCCACATCTGCTCCATTCTCAAACAACAGAAAGTTAAGTCTGATAATGACTAATACAGTTCATCTTTTTTGTTCCTGATTTTCAGACATCAAGCGGCAACTGCTTAGAATCAAACCTTATCAGAGCATTTATCTGAATACTTTGAGTTCTTGCATGCAACTAGCAGTGCTCAGAAAGCTGTGTAAAATGCCACAGCACATCACCTCTGTCCTCTCAGGTCACCAAGAGTGAGAGCTCTCCAGAGTCACACGTGCAAGCTGCTCGGTGTGGTTCAGAATGCCAGCTCTCACTTTACATGATTAAATACTTCTAACCTCCCAAATAGCACTTTTAATCCAACTATTTACCTACCTCTGAAAAACAATGGTAAAATGTCAAAATTAAAGCAAATTGTATAATTCATCATTCCTAAGACAAACTAGCCCTTTTTAAAATTAAGTTTGTTAGTTTTCAAAATTTATCATATCTATGGAAAAGGGAGACAGCCCCCCAAGTTATCAGACCAAAACCAGCCTGTAGGAAAGAAAAAGTGCATCAAGGGATTTCAGAGCACATACTCCTTAGCTGGCAACATGGCCTACTGTGTCTGGAGCCACTGATTAGTGTTAAAAGAACAAGGCTGTGGACCCTCCCTGGTGGCACAGTGGGTTAAGCAACTCATTATGAAGCAAACCATAGCCACCGCAGCATGAATTCGATCCCTGCCACTGGCTGGGGAGGTGACCCACATAGTGCAGGCAGACCTCTCCTACTTGGCCTGCTGCTCCCCTCAGCAGTGGATTTCAGTCCATCTGCCTGTTCTGCTCCCTGCTCTGTCTGGTGGATTCTCTCACCACCCTGCACCTCCAGCCTGTACCCCAGTGCTTATATGCATAAATAAATAAATATTAAAAGAACAAAAAAGCTTGTGTTGGCTAACTACCTCTTTGTGTAAGACAGAGAAATGAAGTTAGTTCTGTACATTATTAGTTACTCAAGTACATTATGAGTCAACAATTATCGAATATGGCGGTAATTAATGAAAGTAGTTTATAAAATTATATACTCACATGTTCTTCAAATCCCAAACCAACAAGGGAGAAATGACCAATGTGGTAAGGGCAAAATGCTAAAAAGGGGGGGGGAAAAAACTCAATGAAAACTTCAAAATCAAAACAATGAACACTCCAAATACAACCCCCCACTAAAAGGAATTAAGGTTTCTTGAAGAAATGGAGAACTCCAGAACTGAGACCAAAAATGTATTTTCTGTGATCTTCTCTAAACCGGAATAATCAAGGTCTACTAGGGCTCAGGTCAAAAGGACACAGGTACTGTTGTTAAGAGGGTCTCACAGGCCCAAACAAGGCTGGCACAAGCATCAAAAGGAACAGTGATCCAGACTGATGGTAACACGTGAATACAGAAATCCAGGAATTCATAATAGTCAGGAAGCAGAACACCCAAAATAAAAACTACTAAAGGCATAAAAGCAATAGAACAGAAAACATTTTAAAAGCAATGGAAGTAGTTAGCATCAATTCCTCACCCTGAAAACTGTTAAGGGGAAAAAAAGTCTGTGTATCTGTCCTGCTGCTTCTGAACAAGTTCAGGTTAACTAAAAAATTGTAGCTGATAAGAATAAGTGGTTCTTTACAGAAAAATCAGTCAGTAAGTGTAAAAAATAACAGAAACCTCCATTTTGTAATGCCACACAGGGAACATCAAGGGATCATTAAAATCACCAGGTGGATGCTAGAAGCACACCTGATGTTTGTACTGACAGAAGTAAATAACCAGACATCATCTACCTCCTGACATGTGGCATTAACAGATAAATGTGCCCTAAACATAATGACTTGAACCTAATCTGGTCCTAAGATCTAACTTCCAGTGTAAAGAAAACAGGGAGACATGGGAGTCAGCATCATCAGGAAGCAGTCAACATATGCAGAACACAAGTGCTCGAGCCTGCCATTCTGCATCTCCACAAATCAGTGTCAACACCAGGAGGGACAGAAGGGGCAGAGAGAAAAGAACTTAGGACTTCACAACCAAAAACAGTGTGTGGCCCTTATTTGGATTTTCATTTAAACTAACCAACTATACAATATTAAAGGGACCATCTCAGACTTTTAACATGATGGATTATTTGCAAATATTAAAGTCTGCTAATTTCATAAAGTATGATATTATGGTTGAATAAGAAAAAAAATCTAAAAATTTTCAGTCTTTATAGTCATTACTTCAAGATTTTCTTACCACATTGATAAAATTTTAGTTTGTTCAAAATAATAAAATTTAATTTTCTTAATGGCAAGAATATTGTACACCCTACATTATTAAGGAAGGAAGCAAAGGGGACTCAATTACTAATGCTTTTAAGTCATTTCAGCCAAGTATCCGTGGGTAGACATTTTTTTTAATAAATTGAATTACTACTAAAATTTATTTATGTTTTACATATGTATTATTCTGCTACCACACTATGTACTGTAAGACAGAAGAAATTTTTAAAGAAAAAATATGCAAATTTTCCTATTTTGTTCTCATACACAACTCTGAGGCTGACTCAAGAAGATTCTTGGGAAAACTTATCTTTCAAGTTTCAATTCTTTACATATGTAAATATGAACCTGAAGCCCAATTGCAACAATCAATTTCTATCCCATTAACCAGCAATTACTAGATAGGTATCCAGAAATTTAGTTCAGTGTCTCAGGATCATTCCCTTCTACTGAGAGATGCAGCCTTGTAAAGGTTGTGATTCTGCAAAGTAAACAACCAACAGAATTCAAGTAAGGCCAGTGGATAAAGCAGTATCCCAAATGGGAAAGAAACATTAGTGTGCTTAATTCCAAAGATTGTATTTACCCAAAAAGAAAGTGTAATCCTCAAAGCAAAACTTGTTCATTTAAAAAGATCCTAAGTATAATGTAAATAAATTTACTAAAACAAAATTTTTTTTCATGGTATAATGTTAGGAAGTTGGATTAAAAAAAAATTACTTGGATGAGATTTGATTTATTTAAGTGAGCTTATTTCCATAAAACATATCTTAAAGGTAACCTGTTCTTCCAAACATTAATTTTGCATAAAACTTTTCTTGTAAGAACTGACACTAAATTCTACAGATCTATTTCTCTGTGAAGAAAACTTGGCCAACATCAAGAGAGTTCCACACTCAATTATTTTACATAATGTAAAATAAATACAGAATAATCTACAGATACATATTCACTCCCACATGCAAGGAAGGACACAACAAAGAATGAGCTTCCTCTTATTTGCACCATCTTAAATAGCTACTGAAAATTAAGAAACAATGAAACTTTCTTAAAATAGTTCCTTCAACAAGATACCAATACAGGGGTCTCCCTGGTGGTGCAAGGGGTTAAACACTGCACTATGAAACATTCGCAGTCACTGCAGCATGAGTTCAATCCCAGGCCAGAGGGGTAACCCACATGGCGCAGCAGATCTCTCCTTCCTTGCCCACTGCTCCCCTCAGCAATGTGTTTCAGTCAACCTGCCTGTTCTGCTCCCCATTTTGTCTCTGGTGACTCCTCTCACCTCCCACTCCTCTGGCCTGTACCCCAGTTCTTATATGCATAAATACATAAATCTTTTTAAAAAGATACCAATATAGTTCTTCCATCTTCCACAAATAATATTCAGAAATTAACTTCTTGTCTCCTCTGATCTACATATTCTGTGTCTTTTTGAACATATGGTTTCCTGTTGAAAACAACTGCTCTCTGGGGTCATTGCATGACTCCAAAACAGAGAATAATTTGAAATTCAGTAGATGAAACTGGGAATTTTTAGTCTTCTGCTCCTCAGAGCTAAGGGGACTCAAGCACTAAGGGAAGAATTTCTCAAAGACCAACCCCACAGAGGTGTGTAGCCAGAGGCCCCTCTCTGAGACACAAATCACACCACAGCCTAACAATAACCTACCTCTCTAGAATGCAGCCTTCTCGCCCTGAAGAGATGCAGAAACTGAGTTTAAGGCCTTGGTTATGTGAATCCATTTTCCCTTACTGTTAAAGCAGTAAAATCTGTCAACTGCCATCTCCTAAACCTTGCCTTCCTTTCTCTAATTACTCCCAATGAGAGGGATTCTCATATGTTGCCACAGAACCCTTGTTGCAAAGTGTTTGGAAGTGACTTAATATGACTGATTCTAAGGGGAATTCACACTTGGGGAAAGTTCACTGTCTTTCCTCAGGCCTATTTTCCACCCTTGGTTACAGTTTTCAGACCAGGATCACTGGTAAGGGCCTTGGTCAGGCTATTCCCAGGTGGAAATAAGATCTTCTGACGAAGGAAGAATCAGAAACACACAGAGAATCAGAACAAAATTCACGAAATGGAGTACTGCGTATTCCCAAGTCCATCTAAAATCAACTTCCAAAAAGAGATGAAAATGCTGAATAGAAGCAGAGAAGTAGTCAAAGATGCTTAGAAAAGAAATTACTTGTTTAACTGGGACCCCCCCCTACAGAGGATTACTATCTAAAACTGTCTCATCTGTTCCTATGTTTAAAAGCAAAGCAAAACCTTTAACAAAGTTCCTAGAAGTCTGGAACATAAATGACAGCACGAATACCACTTACCAAAAACAAGGATGAACAGTGTGTTTAAAGACACCACCCAGAAGACATGTTCCTAAAGGAAAACAACATTAATGAATCATATTCAATTCCTATTTTATGTTTAACAGGACTATCCTATTTCCTTAGTTAGGAGACTAAATTTCCCTCTTTCATCTTGAAATTTCATTAGAAATGATGTGCAACTTTCCATTTTTCATGCACTAGTTCATAAAGCCAAAACTCAAAGTTCATAACTGCTACATGTAGAAAAAGAAATCCATAAACATCTGCTTTTTAGAAATTAATCATCTATCACAAACTATACAAGTTTTCATAATTGCCAGATTTCATTTAAGTCAAATGATAATTAAAACTTCCAAATGAAGAAAAATGTTAAAACCACAAAGATTCTGAACACATTTTTGTCAACTTTGTCTCCTCACAGTCTATTCTGCTTCAGTACTTCTGCAAGGTCACTGATCTTCTCTGGTCCCTCTTCTCCTATGGCAAATGTGTCCTCCAATACTTATGCTCATAATGTCGCCAGTTCCTCTGCAGTCATGTGTCAGCCCCTCCTATGTGAGTGCTACCCACTCACTCCTCCAGTCATGTCACACACTTTGCTCCATGCTGACACTCACTACCTTATCCAGGCCTACAATCCTCCCCCACCATCTCTTTAGAAAGATTACTCTGACCAGGTTCCCCAATCTGCCACAAATCCAAGTTGCAAGCAGGGTGAATTGTTCGCCCAAGAGATGCCTGCTACACTCCTGCTCAACACACTGGCTGTTAGCATTTGAACTTTTTCAGCTTCTGTCCTTAAGGACACCTGAAATTGTCCTTATCCCAATATCTGTTGTGCCTGAATCTCCAAGTCATCTCCTCTAAAAATTCCCTGCTGCTAACTCCTTACTCCATCAACTAAGAAATACCTCTTGGCTTATATCTCTTGTGTAGTATACATGCCTTTTCTCCTAAGTCTTTAACACAGAGTATCTCCAAAGTTCCTTGCTTATAAGCTCATTTCTCTCTACTAACCTGTAAAGCATCTTTGAGAACAGAGTGTATTCCTCATCTCTGAATTTACAGGAACTATTACAACAGCTGTTGTGGTAGATACTAAGTATTTTTCACTGGAGTAATGAAGATACCCCGCAAATGTTCCCCCAATAATTAGACTGGGGCTGAGACAACACCACTGCTTCAGCACCTTCTTCCTTACTTATAAGGGACGAGCAAGATGAGTGATGTTATAAATAATTATACAAACCTTGAATAAGAGGTCACTAACATTACATTCTCACTAACCTTGAATTACCACCAGACACACTTTCAAGGTCTTCACACTACTAACCTCAACTTCCCATTGTGCGCCCACCCCCTTCCCTCACCTCCCTGGATCACTTGTGGAGGACATCAACACTACAGACAGCAGAGGAGACAGATGGAAATTATCTGTTTCTTTGATAACATTGTTGGGCCTCTGGATCAAGCAACCCTCAAACCCATGCCTTCCTCTGGACTTCCTCTTATTGCTTTAGTCTAAGGGTCCTCTCTTACTTGTGACCAGTTATTCTGATAGTCAAAACTACTAAAAACTCCCCCTGGCAAGTGATTTTGTACCACAGAACTTGCAAAGAACATCATTTCTCCTTTAAAGAATTGTTCCCCACCTTAGAATCACGCTTTTTATGAGTCAGGTAAAGCTAGATGGGGCTCAGGACATGGGGCTACAGGGACCCAGGCCCCAGCACAGTGTGCACAGAGCTGCCCCCTGGTTTACCGACTGAGGCCTGGAACACTGCCAAGTGGGGCTTTAGAAGATTAAATTCTTAAGTACCACTTGTTTTCTACTTCGTTTTCTTTTCTAAAATCGAGTATTAGTTTCCTTTTTAAGTAATATTGGCTTTGTGCTTTGGCAATGTTTTTGACACACATCAAGTAATCTCCAACATATCAAGTAATCAAAAATCAATGACCCTTAGTATAAAAAGTCAGCATATTTTGTAAATTTGAAATTAATGAATCACCAAGATGAATACCTAAGTCACAAATCCATTATGAAAAACATCAGCTTTACTTACTAGAAAGACTAGTGATCCATCAAGTCCTAGCATCTAAAATAAATAGTAACAGACATTAATTCAAGATGCAAAGAAATGTCTACTTATTAAAAAGATTTAAGTATGTTCCTTTCAATTAAATTTAAACATAATCTTTATCTACTACTTCCCAATATGGCCTATCATTCAGGAAGAGTAAAAAAAGTCTGCTTCTTAAAACTTCATATTGGGTCTTCTCTTATTCCAAGTCCTACAATCACAAAATCAAAAAGAAATTCCACCCTGGGTTTCTTACATTGGGTCTGGTGACAGTCAAGATTTTATGAAACGACTGTATTCTTTTGTCAACTGAAGCATCAGAATATTTTAATTAAAATTGTTACTACATCAGAATATTTTAATTAAAATTGTTACTATTTCATTTTTCCAAAGTCCAAGATTTCAAGTTAAACTTTCTAAGCAGATAAAGGCAATGAGAACAGAATTCAGAAAAAATGTCAACAATGAATAGATGTCATAATATTTTCACCATAAATACTATATCACTTAATTTTCTCTAGAAATTACAGTGCTGGTAATCTTTTTTTCATCAACCACAGCTAACAAAATGAATATAACAACCAAATATGCACAACTTTAAAACATAATTTAGGAGTAAAACTCTGTGATGCTTGATAGAAAGCTTACTCACTCTTTCCCACGTAAGCTCTTCTGCAGCCCGATCCCATTCTAGAGCATTCCAGTTCATGTCGTCTGAAAACAGAAATACAGTTTAGAGATTACTGGTGGAACTGTAAATGATAATATACACTTTCTAAGTTTGTGTTTTTTAAGCAACATTTAAAAGTCTTCCATATTGAGAATATGTTAGGTGGTAAATTAAAATTCATATAAGTAACTACAACATATTTATAAAAAGAAAAAAAATCAAGCTGATTCTAGATTGTGATGAGTGCTAGAAAAGAAACAGAATTTTATGAAAGAAGAATTCAACATTTCTAAATCAGGAATAAGTCTGGCAAATTTGAGAAAAGGAAGGAAGCCAAAAGTATGAAGAGTGTAGGAAAAGAAAGGCAGACAGGGATAAGATTATACAAGAGGAATGTGAAACTTGGATTTTGTCCTTTAATATCTAAGGAAAACAACTGGAAGATTTTAAAGCCAGGAGAGCAATAATTCTATATGGGGCAAAGAAACAGAGGGGTAGAAAAGAAGGAACACTATTAGGAGCCACTGCATGAGACTAAGAAACAGATATGGAGGTGACAGGAGGGGAGTAGCAGGCACAGTCTCAGAGCCCTGGAGCTAATGCTTGCCTCTCCCTGCAAAGGCCCCTTGCTCCCTTCATATAATTCATTCTTCAGATCTCAGCTCAATTAACACTCACTCTGAGAGACCAGGGAATCTTATTTAAAATAAGTCTCTTCCCACTAGCATTCTTAGAACAAAGCACACAATTCTCACAACTCATGATAATAAATTTTTTTCACTTGGATATTGCTACTTCTGCACTAGACCAGAAACTTCATGAAAGCAGTTTGAGTATCCAGTATACAAGAGACACTCAGTTATCAGCAGTGTCAAATGGTACCAGAGACAGTGCCGGACTTGACAGGAAAAATCTAGGGTGGGAAGAGAGAGAAGGAAGCAGTGAGGGGCCTCCCTGGTGGAACAAGGGGTTAAGCACCACACTATGAAGAGCTGCAGCCACTGCAGCACAAGTTCGATCCCCGGCCAGGGAGGGGACCCATGTTGTGCAGCAGACCTCTCCTGCCTTGCCTGCTGCTCCCCTCATCAGTGTGTTTCAGTCCATCTGCCTGTTCTGCTCCCCACTCTGTCTCTGGTGAATCCTCTCACCCCACCCGCAACTCTGGCCTATACCCCAGCTCTATAAATAGAGAAAGATAGATAGATAGACAGAGAGAGAGAGAGGGAGGGGGGGGAGGGAGAGAGAGAGAGAAAAAGAGAGAGAGAGAGAGTGCGAGATGAATAAAAGGGAGTGGTGAGTTACTGACAGCTGACTGGCAGGCCAGTCTCAGATCCTCCTATAGGTGGGAACTTGAGTTTCTTAGGAGCAGGTCTTTGGGGTACACTGTAAGAATTCTATGATGACACACTGATAGGCATGAGAAAATGTTCACCAACACTTATGATTAGGGAAATGCAAATCAAAATTACAATAAAATATCATCTCACACCTGTGAGGATAAACCATATCCAAAAAAGAAAAAACAAGTGTTGGTGAGAATATGGAGAAAAACATTGTTAACACTCTATGTGGGAATGCAGATTGGTCCAGTCGCTATGGAAAACAGTATGGAGGTTCCTCAAAGTGGCACAGGTTTTAAGTTTTGGTGCTATCAAGCTATCACCAGTCACTGCTACATGAGTTGGATCGCTGGCCAGGGAGCAAACCCAAATGGCACAGCAGGACTCTCCTGCCTCGCCTGCTGCTCCCCTCCATCAGTGTATTTCAGTAGGTCTGCCTGTTCTGCTCCCCACTCTGTCTCTGATGAATCCTCTCACCCCTCTCACTTCTGGCCTACACATCAGTTCTTATATGCATAAATAAAAATAAATCTTTTTTTAAAAAGTCCTGCGTAAAATAGGATTTTAAAACAAAAATGTGCCCTACTTCATAGACTATTTATGCATGATATCTCTAAATTTGAGTTTGCCAAAATAAAACTATAAACAAGTTAGAAATGTAACTCCAAACCATTCAACTTTGAAAATTCCAGTCCTTTTTCCCAGTGCAAGCTGGGAATGGATTCGTGAAGGAAGGAACAAAGGCCAGCATCATTACCCTGAGCTCCATTGTTGGCATCGGCCACGTCCTCCCCACCTGCATCATCCTCCTCCTCATTCTCTTCCTCCTCCTCTTCTGCCTGGTCATCCTGCGCATCAGGATTTTCCCCGACCACTGCATTCTCAGCTGGTGGATTAGCAGGCTGGTCAGGGGCAACATTTTCAGCACCATTTCCTCCTGCTGGAGCCTATAATAACATAAGAGCCCAGAAATTTCACTACCTTATCCCACTTTTGCTTGTTTTCAAATCTTACTCTCCTAAATAACACTAGCACAAGCTTGTTTAAAATTAAAAAAAAAAAAATTTCTAAGTCATCTTTCTAAATGTATATTTGGGATCAACTTGATATCAAAAGATATCAACTCACTTCACAGTATAAACATTTAGTATAATTTAGGAATTAACATTTCACATAAGGTTAGAGAAAGCGGGCTAACCAGCTGGCTATTTGGAATACATCATTTTGTAACCCTCATTTGTAAGACATCCCCTATCTTTAATGACATCCTCTGGGATGAAAACATATTTATGTCTTTTTCTTTACACATACACAGATACATAACAATCTTGTTATCAGCTCAACACTTCAGAAAAAGGACTCTAATTTCTGTTCAGCAGGGACATGTGTCCCTATGGACTGTCATGTCCCACGTTCACCCTCTCTCTGCCAGCTCTTCTTGAGTTCTGCTTCCTACAAATGCAGGGCCCTAATTGTAGTTCATTAAAGCACTGAACTTCCATGGAGATAAAGTTATAAAAGAATGATGTATTATATGCTTCAAAGTATTAGGTATAATGATAGGCATATTAAAGTGGACAAGAACAGAGTCCTTTACATTGTTTCATTTCAGGTGTATGGTTTTCAAAAGAGATTTGATGTTCTCTTAATTTTGTAGAGAAGAAGGTATTGTAGCATTCTGTAAAATTAATCTTCAGATAGCAGAAAAACAAAAAAGCAAAAGAACCTAAAATGAAGTATTAAGTTGCCATTTATCATTTTCAGTATTGTATGGTCAATTTTTTCATAATAAAATATTATGAAGTACAAATTGTTTTCACATGTAAGTGGCTATTTTTCAGACGTTTTTAGTTCAACAATTTCTCTACAAGCAAGATAACAAAAAACATTTATTATATTGTCTTCCTCTTTGCAAAGCTTCTGGCAAGAGCTCTTACATCCAAGCATATCATCTCTCCTAAATAAAAAAGTAAAAATGCACTGCAGTGTTGTAACAGGGTTTCAATATTTCTACTTCAGGTTATGATCCTCCCAGGAACAGTCAAAGGTAAGGATTTCACATACAGAGAAACAAAGAGGGGAGGTAGACTCCTTAATGCAAATACCATAAGTCAGCAGTATAAGCACAAGTTTGTACCTTAACTTCCTGGTCAGCATTAAGCTGTTAACTCAGGAAGGGGAATCAAACACATTTTAATCCATTGTTCCCTCTAATTGAAAATTAAAGAGGCAAAATCGCAAGAGAGTTCTTTTGATCTTTCACATAACCCTTAACCTCCTCCCGAACCTTTTCACTTCCTCATTTGCAATAGGAGACATGGGAGTCACGTGTTTGGGTCTGAGTGGCACACAAGAGTTCTCAAGTCGTATCCAAACAACATCATTCCAGGATGAAGAGACATACCTCATTTTGGTGGTGCCCAGCAGCGTTGAAGGGTGGAGCAGCATGCTCCAACCAAATTGGTGCCCCACCATGGACTATCTGCTCTCGCAACCATACCAGGCTGATGAAAGCACATAGCGTGCAAGTCACCACAAAACAACCCTGCAAACAATCCGCCAATAAATTGTCCCTATTAAAAAAAAAAAAAAAGTTTGTAGAATTACTCCAAAGAACACTTGAAAGATACATTAGATAATATTTCATTCTACACTAAAATCTCAATAAACACACCCAAAATAATCATCACTTTCTGGGTAAAAATTCAGTTCTTTAATATATATAATTATTTCTGAAGATAGTAAAATTTTATCTTATAAGCTGGCCAAATTATTTATCCATATATTTGTAGTATGTGTGTTTATAGTTTACCAGGCCAAAAAAAAAAAAACCTCAGCACGACATGGAAATGAGCTATCTAGCACCTCTCCTTAAATAGGGCTGAGAAGCAAGAAAGCAGCGAGGAAAACACCAGAAGCACCTGTCACCATTTAAACAAGCCCACACCTGTCAAAGGCCAATCAGTACATGTGTGCCAACTACTCCAGGTGAACAACTGTCTACCCTTACAAGGAATTTCCTTATCCTTACTTTATACACAGCTATACCATATCAACTATAGCCCAAACAAATGAACAGAAGCAACAAAGCAGAAAGGCAGAGAAGGGCCTCCAGGATGACCTGAAGACCAGGAAAGCAGGAAGGCTTTCTGTAGGGAGGTACATGGCAACCACATCTGCCATACCCACCCTTCAGAGACCTGTCACTTAGAAAGCAGGTTAAATTTTAATGCTAGCTGCAAATACACCAAAAGTATATTAGTTCCTCAACAAAAGTTAGACAAACTTTTCATTTGGCAATCGTACATGAAAATGTGGAGTATTGTTACATCTTTGTTCTTTTCCTCTCTGAGGCTTATTCTTCCTTAGTCTATGTCTGATTCCAGAATAATTCCAGGATAACTGAAGAATCTTGGCAGTCATTAGAAAATCTACTATCATAATGAAGTTACTTCCACCATAGAAAAGCCAAGGAGGATCAATGTGGGAGACCCTGGCCTAGCAGCTCCAAATTTAATTAGATTCACGTGGTCCTCAGATTATATATGAAATAAATCCGAATCAAAAAAGGACCATCACCACCTTTGCTAAGGAACTCTCCAAACCATTAAAGCTTTGATAGAGTCTGAAATACTAACTTCTCTACTCCTCCTCTGCATCAGCATTAATAATAACAACAAGTGCTGGTTGCACATTTTAAATAGAGACAAGCTCTTTGTATAACTTTTTTTTCCTTCACACTTTGAATATGGGCTGATTTTTGTGAATTGCCCAGTGATGCTCTCTGAGTTCCAGCCATGACGTTTCCACTCTGACCCTTTCAAATGCTGCCCCGAGACCACCATGGAAAGCCTGTGCTAGCCCTCTGGAAGATACCAGGTCACATGAAAGAGAATCAAGGCACCCCAATCAGGGACATCCTGGACCAGCCAACTCTAGGGCAACCATGGGCAACTGAAGCACACTCAACCCATAAACTCAGCTAAGATCAGTCCAAATGGCTGATCACCTGAACTATCATCAAACAAGTAGTTATTGTTTTAAGTCACTACATTTTGGAGACAGGATGTTTTGCAGCAAAAGGAAATTGATACACCATGCCTAAAGATGACCTGGAGAACTGAGTACAGAACAGGAACAGCTCTAAAAGATGAAGACATTTAAAGTACAATTTCAGAAATACAATGAACATTACTCAGAAAAAGTTCATTACAAGAACTTCTGAGAAACTGGTTCTGTTCTTCAAACTGTAAAAGGCAGTATGGTATTATTAAAAACAAGCCATGTTTACAATTTCTTTGAACTATCCCCACCACACCTCCAGCATCCCCCCAGAGTGGATGAGTGCTCTCAAAAAGGCAATTAAGGCAATTCAGGAGCCCCCCCTCCAACCAGTTAGATAAGGGAGGAAGAGCAGCCTGTCAAGGCAAGACATATAACAGCACTAAGCTTCTGTGATTTGACTATACATTTCAACATAGTGCTTAAAATTTTATGTATTATTTCTAAATATATTTGTAAATTTAATCTCTGAATGGCTCACTCAAATCACTAAGATAGTCCTCATTTAGCAGATTAGGAAACAGGTTCACAAAGGTCTAATAGGAGTTGCCCAAGGTCACCAGAAAATGGCAGATGCAGAGGACATGTTTTATTCCAGTACGAGTGTTCCTTTTGTTAAAATTAGCTACCTAAATGATCCCAATTGCCAAAAACTAGACATTTAATGCTTCCACAACAGGAAGTAAGCAGCAGGTAAGTGGAGTACTACCTTCTTTATCTGCCATTTTCACCTACCCAGATCTCATAAAAACCTATTTTCCACATAGCCAAAGCATACCAATCCACAATTTGAATGTTGGTAAACACTGACATATTTTGCCATTTAAAACAGAAACCATTAAAGAAGTAACATAACTCTACTAAGCAGCACAGATGAGAACTCATTTTATCATTTCTAGAAAACTGAGTGAGCCAATAACTAGCTGTTACACTACACTTCTCTCAAAAACGACAAAAAATTGTATAGAATTTTAGCAATGAACTAAAATGAAACAAGATTTCCCTATTTGAACTGATTTTTATTACAGGTGCCAAAATGTAACTTCCAATACTCTTAGTATCATCTCTTGCTTTTTCCTAGCCTCCCCTCACTACTTTTCAAATGTATCTGTGTTTCATATATAATTCCTAAATAAAAGTCAGAATTGAACTATGTCATTTACATGCAGATGTAATGAAAATGACAGCTGGGCCACTATAGTCTGACTTATATTTGCTTCCCACCTGTGAGGTAAAAATCTGATAGCCAGAAAACAGAATGTGGTCCTTTTTGATTCTACTGCATCACTACATGGAAGATCTGTATTGTTATACAAAGGGCTGTCTTGCTACATACTATTTCCAAACTTTGTAGTGTGTCAAATTACTGATTCTCTCCTCTTTTGGTCATGGTCCTAATCTTAGTGCCTTATTTTCAAGGTTCTTCTCTACTTCTAAAGATTACTTTCTCCGAGTTGTTTTTCTTTAAAAAAACAAACAAAAACTCTACTGTAAATAATGTTCAAGTTCAAAATGTCTTAATTTATCTGGTCCCAATATTGCCAAGGACACAGAAATTAAATAACTTGCCTCTTCTACCCAACAAGGTAAAACCAGTAAGTACAAAAATGTGTCACAGACAAGTTTAGTTTTTCTGAGTATTTTCAACCATGATTTTAAAAAACTGATGCAGACACAAGAAATCTCCTTGATTTTTTAAATTAGATTTATTTAGTTGTACTGACATCATTTGTAGTGCCCAGGGGGTTCCCACCACCATTTCACCCGTGCACCATCACCTCATTCCCTTGTGCTCTTTATGCCCTCATCCCCGTTTTCCCCCTCCCCTCCCTTGATTTGTTTTCTACCAGAAATTTAACCTGCTACTCTGCTGTCTTCTATTGCCACTTGGCTTGTTTTTACAGAACAGCAATATTCTCTGACGCTTCTGTTTGACAAGTCTTTAACTCTGTTCTTTATCTTTCCTGACATAGGGATTAGACACCTAAAATCAACTGAGTACATACAAAAGATTTATCAAATAGGGGCACAACCTTTTGTGAGTTTAATAATCTGTGATGGTGATATGGTTAACTATTTACATCATTTCTAATTCTGACATTATTAATGAAACACATGGGTCTGTCCCAAGAATATATAATTTACAATGGCATATTAAGACACAATAATACAACTAATGTGAACAAGTTTTTAGAATCACAAATTTTTTCAAATGAATCTGAATTCAATGTATATACATTGTTAAAATTTCATGTTTAAATAAACTCAGCATAAGAATGTATACATTCATGCATCACAGCCTATTAAATAATCTATCCCACACATTACAAACAGTCCTTTATGACAGGCAAGTTTTAAAACAGTCATATAATACAAACATAAATATGTAGCTGAAACTGTCACAATATGAGACACAGGTATAAAATTTGTCCTCAAAACAGAACAAGAACAGGACTGCCCACTGCATGCAACCTTCCCTCGCAGGCTCCATACAATACTCACGTGGACAGCATGTCCAGCGGCAGTGTCAGCAGTGAGCTCACAGAGCCAGTAAACAAGCACTTGTAGATTCGGCCTGTCAAAAAAGGCACATTAACTAGGGTCACAACTCTGCTTGCCCCATTATTTTCACTGCCTCATAACACATTTTCCCGTCTACACGTAGAACATCAATAACTTTCCCACAAACAAGTCAAAAAGCTTTCATTTCTATCCTCCTAATTTCTCCCATGCTAAGGATCATCTAAAACTTCTGTTCATCTGTTACTAGTTGTTCCTGTAGCCTAACAATTATGACTTTGCTATAAGCAGCACTTGTTTCCTATTCTTTGTAGCTCTCACTTCTGATTCCTTGCACATCTTAGTAAAGCATCTATCTTTGCAAGTAGTGGAGGTGGTATACTTTCCAAGCCCTTGCATCAAATGAAATATATCCTGTCCTCATCTTGAGACTAATTTAAGGGTTGAAGACTTTAGTTTCAATTTTTTGTGAAATTTTGAAGTTTCTACTACTTCTGGCATTCAGTGTTGTTAAGTCCAATTATCAGTCTGATATGATTTAAGGATAATCTGGAAGTGTAACATCTACACACCATCTTACTCTGTACTGGAAGGTTTAGAACACCAACAGCTTGGGAGTCTTTGTCCTCTCTTGCGGTCAAGCTCACTCTGCCTCTATCTCTCATCTCCACAATCTCTTCTACCTCCTGGAACACTCACTAAACAGTGAGCAATAGGATGCAGCTCCACCTCTCTGCTTTCCCCCCCTCACACTTGCAAATTTTTATCTCTTTGAGCTACATCCCTGGAGAACACCCATCTCAATCTTCTAACCTCACTAACTCAGCCCTCAGCAGCATCTGTTTTACTACATGGTGTAGTTTCCAAATTTTTCATTTCTATTTCTCCTCTTATTTTAAGGAGACAAAAGAATATTAACTATACTTGTTTTAAATCTTGTTTGCATGTAATACCAAAGAATCATTATTTATAGACTGGCTCCATACATTATCTACACCTTCAATGTATTTAAGGACAAAGACTCCCCAAAAGGACCAACTAATGGTTTAGTATACTAACTTCCCAGAGAATCTTCTATGTTTCAAAGATAAGCTTCCAAATTATTCAGGACAATTAGCTATGAGTGTCTTTAAGAGGGTTGAGGGGTGTGGAGATCTCCAAAGAACCTATCTTTCGCAATACTTGAGAGCTCTAATATACTTCAAGGAATAAAATTAAAATGTCTTCCAATTATAGCTTGATTTTTGCTTTTCCTTTGGTGAACTTTTATCAGTTAAACTGACCAGTTAAAAAACAGTCCTTAATAAAGGTGAATAATGTTTATAAGCAAGGTTGTCCTAACATATGACGCTATACTATCAAATAATTAAATTTCCAAAAAAAGATGGACTACTACTTTATAAAATACTTTTGCAATATTTAAATAACTCCACCCACAAAAGACTGAATGAATACTCACATGCTGTAAGAGGAACAACTCCCAACCATGCAAAGGCCACAAGTGTATAATGAAACCAATATCGTATTGCAGTGCCAATACTTGTAACCAGTCCAGCAAATATGTCTTGTATGGGGAGCCGTGAAGGCATATCTGGGGAATAGACTATAAAAGGAAAAACGTACATATAACTTCATAAAGATTTTTTTAATGGTATATGTAAATATGAAAAAGACATGTAGAGCTATCTTAACTTACAATATTTGTAATGAATTTATTTTTCCTCTTTAAAAAATTGAATCAAATCATTATAATACCACATTTATCCAGTTATCATTTATGAGAGCAAGTCACAAGCAAAATGTAAAAATCAACAAAAAAGGCTTCTAAGTAGGAAAAAAGATTCAACAGAAGTTCGCCTACATTAATCATAGCCATGTGCCACATGCAAAGGTAATTTACACATAATTTAGCATTCAAACAAAATAATTTTCTTGTTTTCAAGTCATAAAAAAAAATCAGATAAAGCAAGCAGGAGCAAAAGGTGAAGTCAATGGATGTCCTCAAGAGTCCTCCCACACACTTCTCAGACATGACAACCTGCTATGGAGCCGTGTGTTTTGGGAACAACAATACCATTGGAATATGATATTGCTATATTCCGAATGGCAAATTCCAATTTTATCACTTTTTTGCAAATGTGATTCAACACAGAGAAACAGTTTTGCCATGTTTAGAAAGTTTCCCTTTTTAAATGATTCCAACAAAAACCACTGTTTCACCATAGATAACTCAGAACACACAAGAGGAACAAATGACTGTCCAATGAGACCAAAGCGAGGAATTATGATGTATGAAGTTTTAAAGTCAATGAGCTAAACTTAGGAGGGCACTATTACAGAACTGCTGACAGCTATAAACGTTAAGAATTAAACAATTAACAAACAGCAACGTTTTATAACATTCCTAAAAAAGACTGCTTACTGTAAGAGGATATTTGATTCACAAGAGCAAGTCATTACACCAGTAAAATACAGTTTGAGATAAAAAAAAAATAGAGCATGATTATCAAATGAAATCTAAAATGTACAAACACAAGCTTTTACTGGACTCAAAGCAGCTCAGTATTTCTTATCAAACTTTATGAAGATACTAAATTCCTTAATTTTTCACACTGTGCTATAAACTTTAATGTAGATTTTATGCCTTATTAAAAAAAAGACCACAAAATAACAGAAATGACATTTCTTGATGGCAATGAATACAAATCTCCAAAAGTGAAATGTAATGATTTTAATTATTTATAACCATTACACAGAAACAAAGTAAAACTAATCCTATTTACACCACTACTCAGCATCTCAAGATATTCTTAATAAAAAAAAAAAGCCCAGGATAAAAATTATACTTCAAATTCTTGATAATTTGCTAAATTATACCTTAATTAAGAGTTATATTTACACTAAATATTACACACCAGATATAGGAATTATAAAACATACTTGAAACGTTAAAGACCTGAAAAATATTTACCACAAGATCACAAAATACTAAGATGTAAGAATTCTCACTTTTAAAAAGGTAATTTAAAACTTACTTTATTATTTTCCCACCCCATACAACTTTAACTCAAAAGTATCACAAACTTGGAAATGGACAGTTGATAAAATCAAGGCATCACTATCTGTTTCTCCAGGTGAATAATATTATAGTTATTTTTATTAAAAAAGAATCCTTACTTTTCAGAAATACATACTAAAATATGCAGATGAAATCATAATTTGCTTTAAAAAGGCTGTATTAGTGAGGAACAAAGTAGAGATAATGCCATGTTAAAGTCATGGGTTGAAAAGGGGTGAAACTGAGTGACAAGTATCTATGGGCTCATTATGTATTTGTGTATGCTTGAGTAAATTTATAAGAAAAAAGAAAAAAAACTACACAATATACTTTTCTTTCTCTTTTATGTTCAGACATACATGTGTTTAAAGTGGACATGAAGTTTTTAAAACATTTCCCAAAATGTTACGGAAATACTGTCTATTACTAGCAAAGGCAAATTAAAACAAAAATAGTTGCTTTACAACTGTGTATATATCTTTATACAGCCAACTAGTCCCAAAAATTACAGTGGAAAGTTCTAAAGAACTTACTTGGTGTGAAAGCAAATCTGTGCTTGCATAATTCACAGTATTCTTTTCGACTGTGTTTCAGCCACTGAACTAAGCTGCAATTACAAATACTTTCATTAGTATAGAGTTCACAGTAAAGAACTTTAAGGTTTAACTGAAAACTAATGGTTTATTAAAACCATACATATTATAGAGCTCTTGCAATTTTGACATTTTCAAATTTAGAATATTCTTAACGTTTTATAACTAATATCTGTAAGAATACAGAACTATAAAAAATAAAGATAAAAGCAATCTTTTTATGCTATGTAAGAGACTCAATTGTACTTTCCTTAAAAGTAACTTAATTTCTAAGACTCTCCAAGTATCAATATCACTTCTAATACTTGTCTGATAATCCTGATATTTGGTGGCTAAGTCTGAATTCTGGTTCTGTTACTAATTGGCTGGCTGAACAACCTAGTACAAATTCTTTAACCTCCTTTCTATGCTTCATTTCGTTCATGTGCATAATAATACTCCATCTCACATTTTTGTGCTAAGGATTAAGATATATAAAAAGCACTGAGCATTTACCTGAAACAAAGCACTTGATAAATGTAAGCTTTTGTCATGCCGAGCAAAACTAGGAACCATAACACTTACAATGAACAAAATAAGCTCTCCATGATAGAAATAAACAAATGGGTACTCATATGTACCCGGAATATACCAAAATGACAGGCATAAAAATGTAATTTCCAAATTTTTGTGACAAAAAAAATTTTGAATACTAGTTACAGAAACAATCCCCTAAATTATTTAGATGACAAAAAAAGCTCAAACATAAAATTTTCTAAGAAAATGACTCACCATTCTTGATGGATAAACTTAATACTGCCAGTACATACACAAGGGTGATAAAGAGGTTTCTCGGGTGTTCCTTCTGATCGACACACCCTACATATGTCTGTTTGTGAAAAAGAAAAGCTGAATTATCTTTGGTTGTAACTTTTTTAAAAAATACAAACCACAGAAACCTAAAATATTACATGTTAAAGCAAGAATCTAGTATTTGGTAAACTACAAATCAACAGCACAGAGAACTAAAAAGTGTGATTAAGATGGTAATTAAGTGAAATTCCTTTACATAAGAAGGTCAACTGTTTGTGTCAGAGCTCTGTAAACAAAACAAAGTTAAAAGTAACAGAAATAGTTTGTTTTATTTAAAACTACATTCCCGGGCCTCCCTGGTGGCGCAGTGGGTTAAGCAACACACTATGAAGCAGACCTCAGCCACTACAGCACGAGTTCGATCCCTGCTGCCGGCCAGGGAGGGGACCCACATGGTACAGTAGACCTCTCCTGCTGTGCCCGCTGCTGCCCTCAGCAGTGTACTTCTGTTGATCTGCCTGTTCTGCTCCCTGCTCTTTCTATGGTGAATCCTCTCACCCCCCTGCACCTCTGGCCTGTACCCCAGTGCTTGTATGCATAAATAAATAAATATTTAAAAAAAAAAAAACTACATTCCCCTATTGAGGTGATGGTGCACTGGTGAAATGGTGATGGGAATTCCATGAGAACGATAATTGATGTCAAATATATATAAAGAAAAAAATTATAATAAAAATAAAACTACACTCTCCTATAACAAATATTAAATAGAAATGTGCAAAATCAGATTACCACTAGTGTCCTAACAACTTTAAATTCTAGTCCTAAATCCAGTCTTAACAGTTTAAAAACCACAACACATATGAGGATGTAACATCCTAAGTGTGGGTGGGCAAAGGAGACATCCACCCTTCTGCATCACCTCACTACAGGAGAGGTACAGATAACAAACCCAAAGGCACACTTTTAGGTTAGGAAGAAGCACATCAGAGATGTGAAAACACCAAGATAGAGAGGACAGCTGATACCTTAGGCAGAAACTGCTAGAGACCAGGACAACAGAGTCCACAGCTAGAGGAACTAGTTGTCCCTTACGCTCCACCTCCACTCCAAGTTGCACAGAGCATATCTGTCCAATCCTCTCTCCTGAGGTAGTCCTGACAGAAGTGTGTGTGTGGGGGGGGGGGGGGCACTGCAACGNGGGGGGGGGGGGGGGGGGGCACTGCAACTGCTCACTTGCTCCTCAATGTTCCTCCTGGAGTCTACCTCAAATCTGGTAGAGATGGTCTTCTCAGTGGTCACCAGTCAACTGCTGACCCCAAGGGGAAAATCTGACAGGGGACCAGCTTTCAATCTACTCTGGAATCCTCATTAATGAGTAATTGCAATTCAGATCCCATCACTGGACTAGGGTTCGCATCCCGCTCCAATAAGTAAGGGATGTAAAAGCATCCCACTTCTAACTGCTCAATCTCTTTTAAAGGTTGGGTTATACAGAGCACTCCCAGCTGCCTAAATGGTTAGTGCTCTGGTCTCCCATTTATCGATAAATGTGGAAAACTACTCCACCAATGCATAAAGGTCAAGTTCCACACCCCCACCTCCCAGTAACAGACAAGCTATCAAGGTGCAAATCCTGGTCCACGAGGTCCCAGGTCTGGTGGTACCGAGTTCTCACAAACTGCAAACCTATGCCTTTCAATTTCAAGTCTGGAACCAGACCTTCTGGCGATCCCCACCCAAAGGACTTTAGTTTCCCAGAAACTGCTGGAGGGCTATGGGGAAAAGGCTAGAGGTCAACATTGTGCAATCAGCTCTACAGGAGATCTGAACCGCTTCTATACGGAATCTAAACCTTTCAAATATCCACTTTCACTTTCATCCTTGATGAATGAAAACATCCTTAGCAATTGCTTTGGTTTAAGACTGTGAGCCCCCACGACTCCGCCTAACCAGTCTCAGTCAAGTTCTGACACAAATAAAAATAGAACCTCGCTCCCATTCCTCCCAGCCCAGCAGCAGGATCCTGACAGTGCACTGCTTTAAGCACTCTTAATTTTCTCTAAGAACACGCTTTATTTAGCCTGGAAGTCGGTACAGCACAGGGAGGGCACCCAGAGGCAAGGGCAAGAACACCAATGAAGGCTCCTAATGGTGGACCAAGCGTAAACATTTTAAATGCCTCAAAGTCAATACTCTGCATTCAAACTGGACTACCGCTACTGGGGGCACCAGTCTTGTTCCTTCAGGATTTAAAGAGAACTAACTCCAAGTCCAGAGCCTCGAATGAGCCCAGACTTGTTTATCATCATTGCCTTCCCAAGTCATGAGCAGTTTATCAAGACTCCCATGTGTAACCACCCCTGGATTTCAAGGCATCATGGTGACCTCAGTAGGCACTACCAACTTCCACCTAAAATAGCTGATAGGGTCAGAAGACTGTGATAGATCTTGGTTACACAATCACCAGGGCCAAGTACCAGTGGGCATGAATTAATTCTTGAATTAACAAAGCTATTGGGTAGTAGACAGAGTGCTCAGTCATTCACATAATCAGATACCCATGGATTAATTAAGCCTGAGGGTTAATTTTAAAGGCAGGTATTTGCTACTGCTGTGTATGGGTCAGTGCCAAAGTGCAAAGGCATTCCCAAAGTGCAAAGGCATCCCACTCCATCCTGTAGTCCAGCCTGACTCCCCACTCTTGAAGGATTGAAATGGACAGGGCAAAACAGTTGAAGTGGCAAAGGGATGTGCCCTGAGCAAGACACAGTGCAGACACTACTGCACTCACATGAAAGAGGGTCATAATGCTGACCTCCAGGAACATGGTACTGGTCCACCACAGATATGCCACGATGTACTGGGATAGGCAGGGAAAGCTCTTGTTGGCACCTTGCTGGGAACATGACGCAGAGGCAATAGGGGAGTGACATCCAAGTGGATGTAATGGTTGCATATTGGTGAGCTAGTTCTCTGACAGGAACCAGCCCCACCAGGGCACCCCAGATCCACATGGCATGAGTAAATTGCAGGGAGCTGGAGGTACACTGGCCTGAGGAGGGACATATCTCCCCACACTCCCTGTAGTACTGAGGAAGGCCTAGGGGTAAGAGGCCTAAGAGCTGGAGGAAGGATGGGGTTGGAGACACCAGATCTCCACAGTAAGGAGGTCTGCAAAACATACATGAAGACAGGTCACCGATTTTCAGGCCCCCTGTCTCACCAGTTTGCCCCTCAGCACTGTATTTCAGTAGATCTGACTGTTTTGCTCCTTACTGTCTCTGGTGAATCCTCAAACAACACATCATGCAC
>JAGFMF010011402.1:1073602-1085845 GCA_019455555.1 Galemys pyrenaicus
AAAAAAAAGGACGTGGGGGGGGGGGGGGGGATGTGCCTCCCTGGTGGCCTAAGGGTTAAATCTCTGGGTTAGCACCCACAAAGGCCCACCTAGACAGCATGAGTGTTGGATCCCCAGCCATGAAGCTAAACCACTAAGGTGCAGCAGACCTCTCCTATCTTGCCCACTGCTCCCCTCAGCACTGTATTTTAGTGAATCTGCTTGTTCTGCTCCCCACTCTGTCCCTGATAACTCCTCTTACCACCCCCAGCCTACACCCAAGTTCTTCTACACAAAATAAAAATCATTTTAAAAAAAACTCCCATGGGTCCCCATCTCTTTTTTTTTTTAAGATTTTATTTAGTTATACATACAAGAACTGGATTACAGTTCAATTATATATTATGAAGTGATCACAATAAGTCCATCACCACACAGTCACAATCTTTTTTGTGTGTGTGATCATAACTTTTGAGAACTAACTTTAGTAACTTTAAAAGATACAATATATCATTATTAATTATAGTCACCATGTGCATTATAGGCTAGGGCTTATGTTATAACTCAGAACTTGTACAAATATATTTTTAAAAAGATTTATTTATGCATACAAGAACTGGGGTACAGGCCATAAGTGCGGGGAGAGGTGGTGAGAGGATCCACCTGAGACAGAGTGGGGAGCAGAACAGGCAGATTAGCTGAAATACACTGCTAAAGGGAGCAGCAGACAAGGCAGGAGAGGTCTGCTGCTGCTGGTCCCCTCCCAGGTCGGTAACAGGGATGGTTTGCTTTATAGTGCGCTGCTTAACCCACTGCACCACCAGGGAGGCCCCTGTACCGAATCTAGCTCCCAGAAACTGGGGTTTAAGAGTTGATCAGAAAAGAGGCAGATTGAGGGAAGCAGCTAGTGAGTGTCAAGAAAATTTGTTTTGCTTCCCCAAGCTCCCTATCTTATGTTAACTCTTCCACTAAGACCTAAGTCTTCCACTACCTCCCTCTCTCTCTACTGCCCAAAAATCTCAATGACTTGTATTTTACTTATCTTTCCAATTCATTCATTCCATTACAGATAAAATAGTCTTCTGGTTATTTCTTGAACATTCCTGGCATTCGCCCATCTTCAAGAGTCCACACAAGAAATGCCCTGTTTAGAAGCTCTGTGCATATAGTATTTGTATATCTAACTCCCTCTCCTCTCAAACTCTTCAGTGAGGTCCTCCTTTACTGCCACACTTAACACTGAAACTCTACCCTCATACCCTAGCACTCTTTACTCCCTCCCAATTTACTGTTTTCTATAGCACTTATGCCCTTCTAGCAAAGCCACAAAGTTTACATTTTTATTGTCTTCCTTTTCTCCCCCTACCAAGCTAAAAATAAAAATGTCAGCTCTAAGAAAGAAAAGATTTGTCTATTTTGTTCCCTCCAAGCACATAAAATAGTGCTTGCCTTATGACAGGTGCTCAATAAACATTTGTCAAAGAAGGATATGGATGGTTTGATCATAAGCATGCCAAAGCAGTCAAAGTTGATCTGTAGTGAAAATGAAGCAGACATATCTGGAAACAGATCAAAAAGACCATGTAGGGGCTTCCCTGATGGCACAAGGGGTTAAGGCACTTCACTATGAAGCTATCCACAGCCACTGCAGCATGAGTTCGATCCCCAGCCAAGGACGTGACCCATATGGTGTAGCAGACCTCTCCTGTCTCGCCCCACTGCTCCCCTCAGCAGTGTATTTTAGTAGATTTTCCTGCTCTGCTCCCCACCCTGTCTCTGGTGACTCCTCACACCCCTCCAACCTCTGGTCTGCACCTGAGTCCTTGTATGCATAAATCAATAAATCTTTAAAAAAATAAAAAGGGGCCTCCCTGGTGGCACAGTGGGTTAAGCAATGCACTATGAAGCAAATCGCAGCTACTACAGCACAAGTTCGATCCCTGCTGCCGGCCAGGGAGGGGACCCACATAGTGTAGCAGACCTCTCCTGCTGTGCCCACTGCTCCCCTCAGCAGTGTACTTCAGTTGATCTGTTCTGCTCCCAGCTCTCTGAGGTAAATCCTCTCACCACCCCCACACCTCTGGCCTGTACCCCAGTGCTTGTATGCATAAATAAATAAATCTTTAAAATAAATAAATAAATAAAAATAAAAAGACCATGTAGTTGTAAAAAGAAAATAACTAAGGCCTCCCTGGGGACGCAGTGGCTTAAGCAACGGACTGTGAAGCGCACTGTGAAGCAAACCGCAGCCACTGCAGCATGAATTCCATCCCTGCCTCCCTCCAGGGAAGGGACCCACATGGCATAGCAGACCTCTCCTGCCTCACCCACTGCTTCCCTCAACAGTGTGTTTCAGTCAGTCTGCCTGTTCTGCTCCCCACTCTGTCTGGTGAATCCTTTCACCTCCCGCACCTCTGGCCTGTACCCCAGCTCTTGTAAAAATTAAACAAACAAATAAATAAATATTTAAAAGGACAATAACTAGCTGTCTGATCCTGACAACTTCCCTCCTTTTAACTTATTTCTTCTAAATCTAAGTCACTGCAAGTTTTTGTCATAATGATAAAAAACATGATAAAATACAATACACTTTAACATCTTACCTTTCCAATAAATGTTTCATAAAGCATAAAGAACAACTGCTTTAGCATTATGCACACATGTAACACACACAAACACACACACACACAAAACTGCTAATAAGATTTTGTATTACATTCTGCTACTGTAAACAGTAACTTAGCAAAATGAAAAAGTTAACTGTATCATTGGACTGAAATGAAAATACTCTAACAAAATAGTATCCGTTTCATACACTGACATCTGCTTGCAACATCTATCCCAACAGTGCCATATTTTTCCTTTAAAAAATGAACATCAGACACACTTTTTTCCTAAAACTGGAAAATTCTCAGTACATTCCAGGATCAGACTCCTAATCCATTAAACGATGATCTCTTCCAGCTGTGAAATGTAAAGATTTGATGATGGATATCAGTGTACATAACACATCTGCACTCATCACTACACACAAACAGTAAGAATGATTTACTCAGCCCTTGTCTTATAAGAATGGATTATAAACCTGTTGATTTTTACACACACACAAAGTTAATGGAATGAACACTTTAGAGAGCGCTAAAATTTAGTAAACTCTTAATATGAAGGACCAAAATCTACCTGGCAAGTAATCAATTTTCTAACAGAATTCAGTACTGTTTATTATAAACAGAATACATTCTGAACATTTTATTAAAACATCATAGATGGTACTTTCAGAGGAAAGCAACATGCCTTTTTTTTTTAAAAGAGAAGAGTTACTTTATTTGCATGGTTCATATTTTAGTAATATTTTTAAAGAATAGAAAATTAAACATCCGTTATTTTAACAATAGGTTTTAAAATTAAAAGATTTAACTTTAATATTATGTTAGCCATGTTTTCAAAGTCTCCCACCAATAAACTGTCAAATAAAAATACAATTATACTTTTTTAACTAAGAAGTAATCTGGGACAACAGCAAATAGAACAATTACTTCCAGGCTTTTTGGCACCTTTATTTTAGCATTTTTATCATGATATCCTCTGTAAGCCTCCCTCCCCTTTCCTTCCAGTGTTTTTTCAAATTAAATCAATTTTGAAAATGTCTGGCATGTGCAATTTCAATTTTTGCAAAAGTAGGTATGAAAAGTATTAAAATTCACTTTCACTTCGTGACTAATAGTTTCAGAAAACAAATGTAAAATAAGGTTCTGTCAAATTATGTAAATGATTCATTGACAAAGCAAGTTACAAAAACAAGTTATTTCAACATTGGATAACTGGATACACCGTAACAAATATCTAATTTAACCATGGACTCTAACAGATCTGAGTTTGAATCTTGTCTCTGACTACCTGTGTGATTTTGTAGCAGTTATTTAATCATACTAACCCTCAGTTTAATCTATATAAAGGAGCTATATTGCCTTTTTCAGTCTAAATATGTTGCAAGTTGAATGAGATGTATATAATGTTTAGTGCACATCACGAGTTAAGTCCCAAAAGTGTTTAAGTCAGTAAGTCATTTACACCTTACCCTGATTATAATTTGACAAGGAAAAAATTGTTCAAGCACTAGAAATACACTGAATTTTTTTCTTTCGTGAATTTATATCAATTTCCAGATTCCGCAATTCCCAAATTACCTGTCACACCACAAATGCAGGCAAATGCCAAGTATGCAGACTCAAAAAAATAGAAACTTGCTATAAGTACCTACCAAATAATAAATACACTCATTACTAGACTGAGTCATTAAAATCTGAATCCAAAAGGAGAAACCTATTTAGACAGAAATGTACACACAAGGACCACCTGTGATAAAGAAAATAACTCCTAAGTCGGTTAGCAGTGAAACTGCTGTTTCACTTGACTCTTTTTTCCAAGGGGACCTCATGTGGCAATCAACATCTCTCAGTGTATAATAAACATAACCGAAGCAAAATGCAAAACCCTATTTGTAATGTGAATACCTAAGTTAAACAATATCTCTTAGAAGTGTGTGGAACTTGGACAAGCTCTTCAACTAAGCAAGCCTGAATTTCCACATCTAATAAACGATAATACCTATCTACTCCCCAGGGCTGTTGGCATCAAACGTGCATGCGTATGAATATGCTTTATAAAATCGAGGGTAACACGCAAGTGTCATTACAGCTGAAGTGCTAATTGACTACCTAAGGAAAGACTGCAAACATGATAAATCAGGGTCTATGAACTTCTTACATACAGCCAACACCAAACTTTTTCTGAGTATGGCACACCATGCCAGTGCTGGATGACTGTCCTCTAAAATCACCAAATCTAAATCTCGAATGTCGAAAAGTCTTTATCATATGCCCACATAAAGACACACAAAGCATAAATGACAGGCTCTTCACCTATCACCGAAACCTCCAGACACTGGACAATTGAGGAGTGTTTCCTCCTGAGTTATTTGATAGGCTCTAAAAAGACGACTTTCAAATAATCCAGCGGATAGGGAATGCCTTTTAATCCTCAAAGAGGCTTCTGTCTCAGGCGTCCCGCCGGCCAGGGCCCGCCAGGGCCCGCCAGTGCCCAAAGCACACGCACGCCACACAACACGGCAGGCCAGCCTGTGGCGCTCAGGGAGCCCCCGCGAAATAAACTACCCCAAAACAAAGGGATTCCAAAGACCCCCTTCCCAACACCAGCCTGAGTCTTCCATCTCTCCGATTAGTAAACAAACTGGGGATAAGGGGTAAGTCAGCCACGGGCAAGGGTTTGCCACCCGGATCAGCTGCGCGCACTCGCGGCACCTGGCGGAGAGGGGGCCGGCAGCCAAGTTTCGAGTCCACAAAGGAGTCGTGCGGGGCCCGCGGGCCAGTCGGCCCCGACGGCCCCAGACAGTCCCAGCAGACAAAGCGGCCCCCCGACTTCCCGCCGCAACGCCCGGCCGCGCGAGCCCCCGGGCCGGGTCCCCGCCGCGCAGATGCCCCCAGCCGCCGGGCCCCAGCCGCGAACATGTCCCCCGCCCCGAAGCCCCCCGACCCCTGGCCCCCGTGCGCGCGGGAAACGGCGGGGGCTCCGCGGGGTCACCTTCCGCCACGCGCTCGCTGCCCCTCGCGCCGGCCAGGCAAACGGCCCCGCCGCGGACCCCGCGTCCTCCTCCCGCCCTCGCCCGACACCCGCCTCGAGCGCCGCCGCCCTGGCGCGGGCCGGCCCGAGCCCGGACGCCGAGGCTTACCTTCCTCCGCGGTGTCCATCTTGTCGGGAGGCGGCGGTGACGCAGCCGCGTGACTCCCGCGGCCCAGGCCCGAGCCCTCCGGCAGGGCGGGGGGGGAGGGAGGAAGGAAGGAGGGCGTGGAGCCGGGCCGGCAGGTGCAGGCGCTCAGGTGCGAGGGAAGCGCCGGCCGGACACTGGGGAGAGGGAGAGGGAGAGAGGCTGACAGAAAGCGGGCGAGAGAGGGGAGGGGGAGGGGCGGGGAGAGCCGCGGGGCGAGGCCTGGGCGGGGAGTGAGGCGGAAGGGGCGGACGTGCTCGGACGGGTGGCGTCACTTCCGGCGGCAGCGTAGCGGCCAGGCCGGGGGCGGGGCTGGCGAGGGCCGGGGGCGGAGCCATGGACCCTCCTTGCCGAGGGCGGGGGCAACCAGGATTCGGGAGGGACCTGAGGCGGAACCAGCGAGGTAACTCGGCAAGTGGCAACCCACCGGGCACCACCTGAGGGCTGGTGGAGAGGCCGGGACTTTGGGGTTCTTAAGAATAATCGGGGCGCTGGTACCAGTGCCAACTCTGCGCCCCTCTCCCGCGCCAAGCTTCTGGTCCGCGTGGCTGAAGTGAGCCCAGAATATGCATTTGGGTTGGCACTAGGGTGGTACTGATTCCCGATTGGAGGAAGTACCATTCTTGAAATAAATGCGAGAAGAACACTACCTTTCCACAATTCCTCCCAGAGAGACTGCTGCAAGGGTTGGAAGGACTCCATTAAAGCGTTAAGACCCGGCGTTGAAACATCTGCGGCTAAAAGAAATGGGTTCAAAAGTGGACAGCGCTGATACAATTCAGTATTGTTTACTACAGATAGAAAGCTTTCTGAGCAAGCGGAGACGTGTAGGAGACACCATGTAATTTGTTGAGCACAGTATAATTTGTTGCTAAATTGCCTCGCCCTAATAAAAGGCTGATTCTGCGTCTATGAGCACACCACCTTTCCTCTCGTGATTCTTGGCTTTTTAAGATTTATTTATTTATACATACAGGAACTGGGGTACAGGCAAGAGATGCAGGGGGTGAGAGGCTTCACCAGAGACAGAGTGGGGAACAGAATAGGCAGATTGACCCAAATACACTGCTGAGGGGAGCAGTGGGCAAGGCAGGAGAGGTCTGCTGCACCACGTGGGTCACCTCCCTGGTTGGGATCTAACATTGCAGTGACTGCAGATGCTTCATAGTGCGGTGCTTAACCCCTTGCACCAGCAGGGAGACCCCAATCTTGACTTTCTGTAAATCAGCTATTTCAAAAACACAGTTTAGAAGGGTCACCACCTTAGAAGTGCCTGAGTAGAAGCCAAGATGTCTCTCACGCCAATAAGTATTTTAAACAATATACAGATGACATTCAGAAATAGGTTCAAGAATGCTAGTTTTCTCTTTCCAGTTTGTATAAGCGGAAGAATTGGAAAGATCCCTTCCCCAAGTTTCATCAATCAGAATGAGACTTAGAAATAAATGAAGGGTCACAGTTATACTTTAAAAGTGTAACCTTTAAAGTCCTTATTGAGGGCCTCCCTGGTGGCGCAGTGGGTCAAGCAACACACTGTGAAGCCACTACAGCACGAGTTCAATCCCTGCTGCCGGCCAGGGAGGGGACCCACATGGCACGGCAGACCTCTCCTGCTGTGCCCGCTGCTCCCCTCAGCAGTGTACTTCAGTTGACCTGCCTGTTCTGCTCCCCACTCTGTCTGTGGTGAATCCTCTCACCCCCCACACCTCTGGCCTGTACCCCAGTGCTTGTATACATAAATAAATACATCTTTAAAAAAAATAATAAAAAATAAAGTCCTTATTGAGGGCCTCCCTGGTGGCGCAGTGGGTTAAGCAACGCACTATGAAGCAAACCGCAGCCACCGCAGCCACCGCAGCCACTGCAGCACGAGTTCGGTCCCTGGTGCCAGCCAGAGAGGGGACCCACATGGTGCAGCAGACCTCTCCTGCTGTGCCCAATGCTCCCCTCAGCAGTGTACTTCCGTTGATCTGCCTATTCTGGTCCCCGCTCTGTCTGTGGTGAATCCTCTCACCCCCCACACCTCTGGCCTGTACCCCAGTGCTTGTATGCATAAATAAATAAATCTTTAAAAAAATAAATAAATAAAGTCCTTATTGATTTGACCAGCATCACAAATGGTACCCAAGGCAGAAAATAATTCAAATTCTTGCAATGGAGAGCTTGAGAACTGAGGGCACTTAAGGCATTCCTTACAGGTTTAGACTATCCTATCCCCTGAGAAATTGCATATGGAAGCTCACTCCCAACCTCTATCTCTCCCACCATAGGACAAGAGCTCACCTTCCCCATAAAGCCAAACCTCTTCTCACTTAGCTCAGTCCTGGGGCACAGTTCAAGACCACCAGACCCAGTTGTGGATGTTGCATAGAATAAGGAGAAGGAGTCTTAGAGCCATAGAGATATGCTGAAGAAAGTGAGACAGGTAAGAGAAATAGCCTTTAAGATGAGCGACCCTGAGTGCTGTTTCAACAGGTGGACTAAATCATAGACAAAGAGGTTTTCCAAATAATTTGACCCAGCATCCTCACCATAAGATGCCACACTAAAGAAAAAAATGTTAGATCCTGACTAATGACCATCTCATAATTTCCTCGAGTGAGGCAATCGAGAGTCAACATCTGGTGTCTCAAGGGTTAACGTCTCAGCACTATCAAGCTATCAGGCCAGGGAGCTAACCCACAAGGCACAGCAGACTTTTCCTGTCTCACACACATGGTAACAAAAGTAACTGTATGATAAATGTAGTTTCCAGTTAAAAAAAAACTTTACTGAGAAGAGTAGCATTGTTCAACAGTTCTACAAATCGTTTTTGTGTCTGGATTGTTAGAGTCAGAGTTTGTCTAAACTTAGCTGACTGAAACTTGCCCTGTAACAGTTTATTAAGATGTGACTTAGGGTTTAAGTATCAGTATTATCATCACAAGGGTTCTGCTCCCCTCAGCACTATATTTCATGCTCAGCAACCTCTGATCTATGAGACTAGTTGAGACCAGTTCTTCTGTGCATAAATAAACCTTTTTTTAAAAATGCAAACAGATCTAGAAATACACATGCATATGTATTTCAATAGCTGTCTCACCAGAGCCTTTTGAAATATCAAGTCAGTCGACCAGAAGGTTGCCATTGACAGGAGCCCAAAGAAAGCTGCAGATGAAGGGAGGAATATGCTGCTGAAGGAGCAATCTGTGACAAGGGTCCTGGTGGACCAGTCCTCAGGAACTGCTGCAAACAGCATTTGTCTTCTGCCCTCACGCCCCAACTCTGCTTCTCGCTGCACATCGACTCCATGCTGTCAGACTGGCCTCCTCCATGGCTGGAGACAAGGCCACTAGTAGCTCTCAAGGTTGCATCTTCAGCCTCACTGTCAGATGGGAGGAGAGTGATCTCTGGTCCTTTAAAAATTCCTCTGATCCAGGTGATGGTGCCAGAGAACTAGGATCTGTAAGAGGATGGACATAGCCATGGAACTCTGTTATTAAAGTGAAGACAGAATTATTTCCCACCAGATGGTGAATAGTTATACTTTATAATTGGAATTCTCGTTGTTTTCAAATTTGGGGGCAGAGGGGGAAATGCTCCCAATCCATCTGGGTTCTTCTGAGCCTAGACAGATGAACAGATTAACATCAGACAGAAGAGTAGAAGAAAAGGCCAAAATTTAATAACATAAGTATGAAGAATTCACATGGTTGTAGATTCTAAAGAAAAATTGAGCAGGCCAAGTATATTTAACCTGTGTTTAGGGACCTGGGTCACTAAGAGACATGAGAATCTCAGATAGAGAAGACATTTTTCAAGGATAAACTGACAACTAGATAGGACCCTACCCCCGCCAAATTACAGTTGTATAGATCAGAAAAGTTTATTGCTTTTCTGATTAGGAGAATGGCAGAAACTTAGGATGTAATGATCTGGTCTTCAAAAAGTAGGGGAGGGGAAAGAATTGGGGTTAAGACAGAACACTTTCCTATCCTTAGAGATTTCTTTTTTTAACCCAAAATATTCTGCATGCCACAGTGGGATGTTTTAGGTGGGGGAGACCGAGAATCTCAGAGTAGTGGGATGTGCACACCTTCACAAATGAGTACACCAATACCATATAGAAATATTTTCATTTTCCTGGACCTCCCTGGTGGCACAAGGGTTAAGTCTCAGCACTATCAAGCTATTGCCAACTACTGTGGCATGAGTTTGATCCCTGTCAGGGAGCTGACCCACATGGTGCTGCAGACCTTTCCTGTTTTGCCAATTGCTCCCCTTAGAAGTGTATTTCAGTAGCTCCACCTGTTCTGCTCCCCACTATGTCTCTGGGGAATCCTCTCACCCACTGCACCTCTGGCCTGTACCCCAGTTCTTCTATGCATAAATAAATAAAAATAAATCTTTATAAAAAGAAATATTTTTATTTTTCACAATTTTTTTTAAAGATTTATTTATTTATGCATACAAGTACTGGGGTACAGGCCAGAGGTGTGGGGGGTGAGAGGATTCACCACAGAGAGCAGGTGGCAGAACAGGCAGATCAACGGAAGTACACTGCTGAGGGGAGCAGCAGGCAAGGCAGGAGAGGTCTGCCGCGCCATGTGGGTCCCCTCCCTGGCCGGCACCAGGGACCGAACTTGTGCTGCAGTGGCTGCGGTTTGCTTCATAGTGCGTTGCTTAACCCACTGCGCCACCAGGGAGGCCCTATTTTTCACAATTTCATCCAAAGAAACCAATGTTAGAATTTGGTTTGGTATTTCAACCTGGAAAAAATATAACTTTGATCAAAAAAGACACTAGGGCCTCCCTGGTGGCACAGTGGGTTAAGCAACACACTATGAAGCAAACCGCAGCCACTGCAGCACAAGTTCGATCCCTGCTGCCGGCCAGAGAGGGGACCCACATGGTGTAGCAGACCTCTCCTGCTGTGCCCAATGCTCCCCTCAGCAGTGTACTTCAGTTGATCTGCCTGTTCTGCCACCTGCTCTCTGTGGTGAATCCTCTTCCCGCCCCCACACCTCTGGCCTGTACCCCAGTGCTTGTATGCATAAATAAATAAATCTTTAGAAAAGAAAAAAAGACACTAAAAGGTATAGCATATGCAAGGTTCCCATTATGTGTGTTTGTGTATGTGTATTTACTGTGCCATGAGGATACTATAGTCTAGTAATGCTGGGTTTCCATATAGCAATAAAAAGAGTAAGAAGGGCCATGCAGAAAGACACAGTATAATTTTTTGAGCACTACCTCTGACAACAATAATTAACCAAACTTCCTATTATGTCCAATCAACATCAATAGCAATCCCGGGAAGTAAATACTTTACCCATTTCACAGATGAAGAATCTGAGATTCACAGCTGCTAAGTAACTAGCTCTTGGCCATACTCACAGACAAGAAACCCCACTGTTTTGCCATTAACAACCATCCTCTCACACTGTCATTAAACTCAATTTTTTGCTGTGAGTCCATGTTTATATAGAGAAACCCATGCCATTGCAACAATAGTGCACAATTGCTGCTGCATAGATGTGGTAATTAGGCAAAGGCCTTACTATAAGCTTTCAATCATTAATGTTAGCAAGTTACAGAAGTAATTTGTAGTCTTTTAATATTAAACCCTCCCTTTTCCATCTTCCCTGTCATCTTATCTTCCCTTCCTACCATCTCCTTTTTCCTTTCCATCTTTCTTTTCTATTTCTTGTCCCTTTAAAAAAATTTTTTTATTTATTTATGCATACAAGAGCTGGGGTATAAGCAAGACGTGTGAGGGGTGAGAGGATTTACCAGAGCCAGAATAGAGAGCAGAACAGGTGAATCTACTAAAATACACTGCTCAAGGGAGCAGCGGGCATGACAGGAGAGGTCTGCCGTGCCATATGGGTCACCTCCCTGGCTGGGGATCAAACTTGTGCTGCAGTGGCTGCCAATAGCTTCATAGTGCTGAGCAACCCCTGTGCCACCAGAGAAGCCTTTTCTTGTCTCTTTGTGCAATGAGACACAATGGCAATGTAGGCGAGAACATGGGGGCTGAAGGGAGAGCCATGAAGGGACAGGGAAGGCTGGTGTGTTTGGACAATCGATTATATTGAGCAAATAAATAAAAATATTGAGCACAATTAGAATCAGACTGCCCACTGCTGAAAAAAAAACAAAACAGTAACATAGGACCTCCCTGGTGGCGCAGTGGGTTAAGCAACGCACTATGAAGCAAACCGCAACCACTGCAGCAGGAGTTCGATCCCTGCTGCCAGCCAGGGAGGGGACCCACATGGCACAGCAGACCTCTCCTGCCTCGCCCACTGCTGCCCTTGGCAGTGTACTTCAGTCAGTCTGCCTGTTCTGCTCTCCACTCTGTCTGGTGAAGCCTATCACCTCCCACGACTCTGGCCTGTACCCCAGCTCTTGTATGCATAAATAAATAAATCTTTTAAAAAAAAAAAAAACAATAGGGCCTCCCTGGTGGCACAGTGGGTTAAGCAACGCACTATGAA
>JAGFMF010011402.1:1101598-1140107 GCA_019455555.1 Galemys pyrenaicus
CCCCGGCCGGCAGCAGGGATCGAACTCGTGCTGCAGTGGCTGCGATTTGCTTCGTAGTGCGTTGCTTAACCCACTGCGCCACCAGGGGAGGCCCACAAGTAGCATTTTATGTGGTAACAGAATGCAGTTCTTTTTCATAAAAATGGAGTTCTTTTTCATAAAAATAGACCTCATCTTTAAAAATAGTGAGGTTGGCCTCCCTGGTGGCACAAGAGGTTGTTGCAGCACTATGAAGCTGTCCACAGCCTCTGAAGCACCAGTTCTATCCCTGGCCAGGGAGCTGACCCATATGGCGCAGCAGACCTCTCCTGTCTCACCTGCTGCTCCCCTCAGCAATGTATTTCAGTTGACCTGCCTGTTCTGCTCCCCACTCTGTTTCTAGTGGATCCTCTCACACCCTGTACCTTTGGCCTTTACCCTAGTTCTTCTATGCATAAGTAAATCAATCTCAAAAAAACAAACAAAAAAAAGTGAGACATTTCTCCACTTTCCAGAACAGTAAGATAAGATATTCACTTGTGAAATAAAGAAAGAAGATTTGTTCAAGCATGTCTGGGAAATTTGATTTGAATGCCAAATATAATAATGTTTATCCATTTTTAAAAAGTTGAGTTAGACTATAAGCTAGTGAGGGAGGAAAAAGAGAAATTGGTAAGGAATTTGGTGATTGCTTCTCATTTTGCCTTACCAGTCTTTGCTCCTTTTGAAGGAGATTGAACCCATCTTTCTCTGCACTTGGCTTTGAATTAGCAATATCCTGCTTTAATTTCTTCATTGCCTTCACTGGGAGATACCTGCTCTTACCTTTCTCAGAGTAATAGAGGTTAAAACTTATCCCCAGATGGGACCCCCCCAGGAAATAACACTGGTATTTAAGGGCAGACACGAGTGAGGGAGATTAGGCATGTGTGTGAGGCTCTTGAGTTGCAAATATGGAACCATGTGATAAGGCACTCTTGCTTGAAGGACACAATTAGAACTGAAGGTCAAGAAAAAACCTGGACACCTGAGGGTGTGTAATTGTTACCAGGCTGCAGCGGCAGGAGGAGTGGTCTCTGGCTCCCCTGCAAGTTAGTTGTGGCAGTCTTCCTCAGAAACCTTTTATGTAGCAGTGTGCTGCCTGGATCTTGGAATGGATCAATCGGGTGTGAGCTGTGGGTTGACTGATGCCAGGTCTCTTCCTCTCACTACAAGTTAGTGGTAGCAGAGCACCTTTTGTAAATTACACTTCCTGAATTCTGGAACAGACTAATCAGGTGCAGGACTGAAAAATGGACCAATTAGACGATTGAAAATGGACTGATCAGACTGTGGAGGGGGGCACACCTTGGAAGTGAATATAGGGCAGGGTTAAAGGGAGATAGGGAGATTGGATTCAGAGCGACTCATCGGACATTGGAGGAGCAGATGGAGAAGCAGGAGTCCAGGGGAAGAAGGGGTCCAGAGAAGCAGCAGAGGAAGAAGAAGAGCTCCTGCAGAGGAAGAGGAGAGCCCTGAAGAGGGGAAGACGGTTCCAGCCTCGGAAGAAAGGAGGGAAGCCTCCAGCAGCTGCTCTCTGAGGAGGGGAGAGAGGCTGAAGGACTCTTTAGAGACTGGGCCTTGGTCTTGTCTGTGACACTGACTGGAAGGAGCACCAAAGGCCCTAGGCCTGGTGTTTCAAAGAGCTGTTCATTGGTGGTATAAACCGACAACTCACAAGAACTGTAACACTGGGTGTTCCTGAACATCGCTTCTGCAGGCCCGTAGTGGTCATTGCTACTGGACAGTGCTGTCCAGCACTCCTGGTGACCTGTGACTACCAATACTGATGCTGTCTGGATGAAGCAGCCAGCCTCTTGTGGATATGTAAGCATTCTTGTTTCCCCCTGTTGGTAAATAAAACCCATGGTTGTTGTTCCTGTAGCCTGAGGTCTCTTGCAATTGTGCATATGGGTGAGACCCATAGACAGTGACCTGTATTGGGCCTAACAGCGGACAGTGCCCAATACAGGTCACTGTCTATGGGTTGCCTTTTGGTCTTTTGGGGCTTTTGGGGGAATCTCTGGCCTTAGACCCTCCTCCGCCCCTGGTTTCAGTTAGGAACCTCCTCTTCTCCCTGTTTATTTATTTTTTTAAAGATTTATTTATTTATACATACAAGAGCTGGGGTACAGGCCAGAGTCGCGGAAGGTGAGAGGATCCACCAGACAGAGTGGGGAGCAAAACAGGCAGACTGACAGAAACACACTGCCAAGGGCAGTAGCGGGCGAGGCAGGAGAGGTGTGCTATGCCAAGTGGGTCCCCTCCCTGGCCGGCGGCAGGGATCGAACTCATGCTGCAGTGGTTGCGGTTTGCCTCATAGTGCGTTGCTTAACCCGCTGCACCACCAGGGAGACCCTTCTCCCTGTTTCATATTGACACTATTTAACATTTGTTAAGATATTTTACAATTCTGGAACTCCCTGGTGGCGCAGTAGGTTGAGCAAAGGACTATGAAGCAAACCGCAGCCACTGCAGCATGAGTTCGATCCCTGCCACTGGCCAGGGAAGGGACCCACATGGCGTGGCAGACCTCTCCTGCCTCACCTGCTGCTCCCCCCCTCAGCAGTGTATTTCATTAGATCCGCCTGTTCTGCAACCTGTTCTGTCTCTGGTGAATCCTTTCACCTCCCTGGACTCTGTCTGTACCCAACTCTTGTATGCATAAATAAATCTTTTTTAAAAAGAGATATTTTATAATTCTGTGGGCAAAGATGATAGTGTTACAGGGTAACCCTGATATAAATGGGTTTGCCTGACTGGGTTTTTACCCACGTGCTTGAAAGGTACTTATAATACCTCAACTGCAGACACACACAACAAAGGTTAATAAAGTGTTTTATTTATAAAAAAGGGGAAAATAAAGTAATAAATAACACAGGAAGAAAAAAGGGAAACAAATCCATAAATGTTTTATTAGTTTCTTTAAGCCAAAACTTAATAATAAGGTGAAAGTTGGCTCTGAACCAAGAAAACCCCCAATGCTCACATGTTTGTTCTGTCACGTTTAGCTGCTTAACTTTACTTTTAGATTTTAGTAAATCACATTTTAATGATAATTTTATAGAATTTGAAATATTGTTGGTCTGAAATAGGGTTTAAATTTAATGAACCTATTTGTATAATTTATTTAAGGCAAACTTTCCCCCTAACAATAGCATGTGCAAAATTGATAGTGCTGTCAGTGATTCCTATCTGATAGCAGTTGGGTTAATTTTGTCTGGGAGAGATGCAAATGATTTCTGTCTGCTTGCAAGCAATCAGGGATTTTGGTTACAGTGTTAATATCTTGGAGGTTTTCTGCCAAGTTTTTTAAAATCTAATTTACCAATCATTTTTAGTTTCTTCAAGTTTCTTTCAACAAATTTAACCAGCCTGTTGCTTCCCTCATGAATGAATTGCATACCTTTAATGAATTTGATACCTTTAAAAGAGACTGCAAAAATGTAACTTTGAGGGCCCTTCCTGGTGGATGGCCCGTTGAGCACCATACTGTGAAGCATCCCCAACCACTGCAGCAGGAGTTTGATCCCTGGCCAGGGGGTGACCCACATGGCACAGCAGACATCTCCTGCATTGCCTACTGCTTCCCTCAACAGTGTATTTCAGTCGATTTTCCTGTTCTGCTCCCCACTCTGTCTCTGGTGAGTCCTCTCACCTCCTGCAAATTTGGCCTGTACCCCAGCTCTTGTATGCATAAGTAAATAAATCTTTTTTTAAAAATGTAACTTTGAGGGGCCTCTCTGGTGGCGCAAGGGGTTAAGCACTGCACTATGAAGCATCCACAGCCACTGCAGCACGAGTTCGATCCCCAGCCAGGGAGGAGACCCACATGGCGCAGCAGACCTCTCCTGCATCGCCCTTTGCTCCCCTCAGCAGTTTGTTTCAGTCGATCTGCCTGTTCTGCTTCCTACAGTCTCTGGTGAATCCTCTCACTCTCCGCATTCTGGCCTGTACCCCAGTTCTTGTATGCATAAACAGATCTTAAAAAAAAAATGTGACTTTGAATGCAACATGTGAACCTATTTGGAGACTGTGCTCCAAGAACTGGTAGTAATGGCATTTTTCAGGAGATGGAAGACATTTATATAAGATGATCTAGGTATTAAGGAATTATTTTAATTTTGTTAGGTATGATGGTAGCCTTGTGGTATGAAAGAAAATTACATGAATACTTAACTGCACTAGTTATCTGTGCTGTGTAATAAATTACCTGCATAATTGCATTTTATTTTAAATTTATTTATTTATTTATTTTTTTAAAGATTTATTTATTTATGTATACAAGCACTGGGGTACAGCCCAGAGGTGTGGGGGGGGTGAGAGGACTCACCACAGAGAGGGGGAGCAGAACAGGCAGATCACCGGAAGTACACTGCTGAGGGGAGCAGCGGGCACAGCAGGAGAGGTCCGCTGCACCATGTGGGTCGTCCCAGTCCCCCCCCCAACCGGCCGGCAGCAGGGATAGAACTCATGCTGCAGTGGCTGCGGTTTGCTTCATAGTGCGTTGCTTAACCCACTGCGCCACCAGGGAGGCCCCTTTAAATTTATTTTTTAAAAAGTTTTTTATTTTATTTCTTTTTTATTAAAGATTTTATTTATGTATGCATACAAGAGCTGGAAAAGGCCAGAGATGTGGAGGGTGGTGAGAGAATTCACCAGAGATATAGTGGGGAGCAGATGTGCTGCGGGTATTTCACAGCATCGTGCTCAACCCACTGCGCCACCAGGGAGGCCCCTATTTTATTTATTTTCTTGTAAAAATTTATTTATTTATGCATACACAACTGGGGTACAGGTCAGAGGTGCAAGGTGTGTGTGAGAGGATTCACCAGAGACAGAGTGGGAAGCAGAAGAGGCAGATTGAAATACACTGAGGGGAGCAGCGGGTGAGACAGGAGAGGTCTGATGGGCCGTGTGGGTCACCTCCCTGGCCATGGATTGAACTGGTGTTGCAGTGGCTTCATAGTGCAGTGCTTAACCCCTTTACCACCAGGGAGGCCCAGATTTGTTTATTTATACATGGAAGAACTGGGGTGCAGGCCAGAGGTGGGGGTGAGAGGATTTACCAGAGGCAAAGTGGAGAGCAGAACAGGTGGATAGACTGAAATACACTGCTGAGAGGAGTAGCAGGGATACAGGAGCAGTCTGTTGCATCATGTGGATCAACTCCTGGCCAGGGATTGAATTCAGGCCTTAGTGTGATAGCACTGAGACTTAACCCCTAGGCCACCAGGGAGGACACACAGCACTGTACTGTAAATGTAGGCATTATTGTAGTCATTTAGGCAAGGTAAGATCTGCAGATCAGATGGTGCCTGCCGTTGAAAAGAGATTATTATGCAAAGAGAAAGGAACCTACTATATCAAATGGGCCTTATGGGGAAGCACCAGGCTATTCAGGGCTGAGGCGATGGGGGGAAATGTGAGCAAAGGCCTTATTGTGGTGTCCATAGGGAGGAATGGAGAGTCAAGGAGAGCAAATGTAGGACTGGTATGATTTCAGTAGGCTCCTAGGCTGAGGGACTGCCCTTAGTTTGTGGATGGTAAGTGCAAGTAGACAGTGTAAATCCAGTGAAGGTGGTGGTTGGGTGATAAGCTCCAGATTAGTTGGTTTGCATATGAAAGAGTTTGCTTTCTCTAGAAACTGACTAGCCCTGGAGGGGACAGGCTCTCCGGGACCATCAAGACCCTATAGTCAAAGTACTGGGAGCATGTGAGTAATACAGTGATTTGATTTTTTAAGATTTATTTAGTTATGCACACAAGAGCTGGGGTACAGGCCAGAATCGTGAGAGGTGAGGGGATTCACCCGAGACAGAGTGGGGAGCAGATCAACTGAAATACACTGCTGAGGGACAAGGCAGCGGCAAGGCAGGAGAGGTCTGCTGTGCCATGTGGATCCTCTCCACTGCTGGGGATCAAACCCACTCTGCTGTGCTGTGGATACTTCACATGTATTACTCAACCCACTGTGCCACCAGGGAGGCCCAGTGACTTGCTTTTTTTTAAAAAAATATTTGATACTGTCTCTGGGGATCAGTACCTTAGGAGTGGCTTAGCTGGATGTTTCTGGCTTTCAGGAGGTTACCATCAGGGTGCTGGCCAGAGCTCTGGAGTCATCAGGAACTGACGGGGGCTGGAGAAGCTGTGTCTACAGTGGCCCAGGCAAGTGGCTATTGGAAGGAAGCCTCAGTGTGTGGCTGAGTTTCATCAGCAGCCTCCGTTCTTTAGCATGTGGGCCTCATAAATTATTATCAGACGTGACAGCTCTTCCCTTTTGTGGTCATCACTGACGCACCAGTGACCCAAGTGAAGTTCAATCATTCCATGGTTTCTGACGAGAGCAAGAACCATAAAACTCATCACCACGTACCTTCCCATGTTCACAGGCAGGTTGTCTTCCTCTCTTTCCAAAGAGTTGAAAGAGAAAGACAGTGTTCCATTCATGCCTATCTGGGAGGAAGATGACATTTAGGCTGTGCAAGATCACCACCAGGTCAGCCAATTGGCAGAGAGGTTCAGGTTTTTGGGGAGAAATATGCCATCTGTGTCCATGTTCATCAGTAGATAAAAAACGGACAAAGATGGGAAAAAGATCCTTGACTGCAAAGCCAAACATGACTAGGCCGGGAAGGAAAAGGGAAAACAAAAGAAAAAGCACCAAGAAGAGACAGGGTCATCTTACAGACAACTTTATTGAAAACTGGCCAGTAGAAAGCACAGGGACCTTCCTGGGCTCTGCTGGAGGTTCTCGGTCTCATAGAGGCACAATGGTCCTGGCCCCACCTGCCTGGGGCCACCTGTAGATTGACACAGCCTGCCAGAGTTGTCCCTCCTTCCCACAAGCAAAACTGTCAGCCTTTACAGAGTCCCCAGAGGCCTCATCTGATTGTAGCATCTGCTCAGTGTCCAGAATCCCATCACCTAAACCAGATCTTGGCACGATGGTATTTCCTCAAACACATTTCCTCAGGTATAGTTCTTGACAAGTTATCTGCTGCCACTGCCACCACCCTTTAAATTAGTCAGCTGTGGCTAAATAACAAAATACCTTCAGACTGGGGTTTAACCAGCTGACATTGGCTTCTTGCAGTTTGGGGGCTGGGTGCCAGCATGTCTGGGTTCATGGGAGGACTTTCTTCCTGGCTTGGAGATGGCCACCTTCTTGCTTCTTTCATGTGCTAGTCTGTCTCCTCTTATTTTTTTTTTAAGATTTATTTATTTATGCATATAAGAACTGGGGTACAAGTCAGAGGTGTGGGGAGTGAGAGGATCCACCAGAGACAGAGTGGGGAAGTGGGGAAGAGAGCAGGCAGATTGACTGAAATACACTGCTGAAGGGAGCAGTGGGCAAGGCAGAAGAGGTCTGCTGTGCCGTGTGGGTCACCTCCCTGGCCAGCGTCAGGGATCGAACTCTTGCTGCAGTGGCTGTGGTTTGCTTTATAGTGCATTGCTTAATCCACTGTGCCACCAGAGAGGCCTCCTTGTCTCCTCTTATAAGGGCAAATTCTAGTCTCGTAAAAACACCAGTCCCACTACAGGGATCACATCCTCATGGCCCCACCTAAACCTAATTCACCTCCAAAGGCTCTGCCTCCAAATACTATCACACTATTGGTTGGCACATTCACACAGGAAATTTGAGGGGACACAAGTGTTCAGTCCATAACACGTGCTTCCTAGATATAACATAATATGTGGTTTAGATCTCCAACTTTTAGGATAACCGTCCTCTCTCCATTTGTCCTGATATGAAAAGCCAGCCTGGTCCTCCCACGGGTGAGGAAGAAGATTAGACACAGTTGGGGAAGATGTCACTAACTTAGTAAAATTGAGATGTCTTCCCAGTTATAGAATTGCTGTGTATACATATACTTGTTCAAGACTGACACATTTTATTTTATTTATTTTTAAAAAAGATATATTTATTTATGCATACAAGAGCTGGGGTAAAGGTCAGAGGTGTGTTTTGTGGTGGGGGTGGTGGTGGTGAGAAGATTCACTAGAGACAGAGTGGGGAGCAGAACAGGCAGATCTACTGAAACACACTGCTGAGGGAAACAGTGGGCAAGACAGGAAAGGTCTGCTGCGCCATGTGGGTCCCCTCCTAGCTTGTGCTAATAGTGGCTGCTGATAACTTCATAGTGCTGAGACTTACTTAACCCCTTGTCCACCAGGGAGGCCCCAAGACTGATACATTTTATTATCAGCATTTCAAATGCATATTTGTTAATAAAATGACCACTTGATGATACTATAAAAAACAAAACACCTGTCCCCACTGAACAGATAATGGAACAGATGTAGAGTCTCCCAAGCTCTCTGTTCAAAACAGGACAGTGAAAACTCCATGGAAGTTGTTGGTCTCCACAGATTCTAGCAATTAGCAGGCAGGTGTAAGCTCATTTGCTATGTCTTGAGCTTAGGGACAGTGCTCCAGGTCTGAGCTCTGCCCTCTAAGCTCTGGATCTTGTCTGACTCATCCTTCCTTTCTTATGAAAGGTCTGTGCCTGCCTCCCATCAGCTGGAATTTCAGGGCCCAAACACCTCTTTTAATTTTTACTGTCTCTCTCCCTTTCAGCCCAAGTTGGTGAGATTTCTGTACATATAATCTTCCTACAAAGCACTGCAATTTTCTGTGACCTTACTGGCACACACTCCATTCGACAAAAGGTAACATCCATAGTTCCCTTTGACACAAGCCTTTCTGCATTCTGGGCCTCTGCAGACAGCTGAGGGCAGCACAGTGACTCCATCTGGACTGAAAGGGGCTGAGGGTAGCCAAGTCTATCCAGGCTGTGAGAGAGCAAAATACCACAGCCCAGGAGGCTTACAACCTGCAGAAGTTTCCTTCTCACAGTTCTGGAGGCTGGACATCTGCAAACAAGGTGCCCCAGTGTGGCCGGGGTAAGGGTGAGGGTCCTATTCGGGGTGCAGACTTCTGATTGTATTCTCACATGGTGCAAAGGGAGGGATGTGAGCATCCAACAAGTCCTATTTTTCCAACAGGACATGGTCACTTCCTGTCTCTGTGTCACATTTAATTAAGGTGTGTGCACTGTTTTTAGACATGATGCTGTTGCACACATATGAGATTACAGTGTAGTGCAGATATGACTTTTATATGCACTGAGAAATCAGAATATCGATCACTTATTGGCTCAAGAATCTTCTAGAAAGCAGGTACTTTCTTTTCTCCCCAGCCTGTCTTCCCTGACAAGACCTGCCCAGCATACAAGCTTCCCCAGCTGGCTTCCACACCACAGTCAAGGGTGGTGGAGTCAGAAACAAACCCCCCAAATGGTAACAGATGAACTGGAATAAGCACTTCCTCAGGTATTATTTTGAGATGTTTGGAAACACACCAGCACTTTTTCTGATTTGTTCCAACATTTTTTAGAAGAGCAGTTTCCTGGAATCATTTTCCTGACCTTGTCTTCAGGGTAGTGTCAATCACTGGGTTTCACAGAGTCAGCAATCTGGTTCAACTTTGCCTTTGCCCCATTTGTTAATTCAGCTTGGGTTTATTCCACCCCTGGAATTCACTTTTTTATTTCATCATGAAAAATAAAACAACTTGCAAGGGGTATCCAGAGGGGACTGTTGAGTCATGACTCTTTCAATTATTAAAGAACTCCATGAAATCCTAGTGTTCGTTTACACTCAGTTTCTATAAGAATGTAACTTTTCATTTTTTAAAAAATAAATCTGGTTTAAATATTAACTTGGGTAATGAATTTTCCAAAGGAGTTTGGAACTAAAAATGGTAAAGCTGAAAAATTGCCAATTTGGTGTTGCAGGGAACATGTGCAAGGGCATCATCGGCTGTGTATGATAATGGGTGGCCATGTGCCTGCCTGGCTTGTCCAAGGGGCACCTTCCAGAATTCCCTCTGCTGGTCCATTTCCTGGCTGAGCAAGACCCTGGATGTCACATCCCCTAAGGGCTGGACCCTCCTTTCCCAGCAGGACTTTCCTGTTGAACTTAGAACAGAAAATTGTGGCAGGTGGACTGACATGGTTCATGAGCAAGGCTGACCGGCAGAGGTTCCCAAGTTCATCAGGGTCTGTGCCTTGGTCCATTCCCAAGAGCCATCTGGGAATCTTTTTTGAAATACTCAGTCCTCCATGCCACCCCTGAAGATTCAGCTCAGGTCTGAGCCAGGCACATGTGATTGTCACGGGTGGTTTCATGACCAGCCAGGTGGGTTTGCTGGTCTCTTGCAAGGCTGCCCCATGGTCCAGGCTCAACACCTGCTTCTTGAACCAAGAGAATCAGCGTCATTACCAGATTTGCCGAACAGGCAAATTCTCAGGGTTCACTTGGACCTCCTAAATCAGAGACTCTGGGGTTGGGACCTGGTACTCTGTGGTTTAACTAGCCCCCCAGGAAAAGGTACCCGGTGAACTGTGCATGGTTTAACTGCATGGACCGAGTTAGAGGTTGTGCATACACCCCCTAATCACTGGAGAGGCCCACGCAGAGTGGAGATGCTTCCATATGCTGTATACCTAGTATTGTAAACACGCCCTAACAGTACTGTCTCACCTGCAAGCAAGAGAAATAGCTGGGTCAGCAACCAGCTGTTGTTTTCTTTCTTTAAAGACTTATTTATTTATTTATTTATAGAAGAACTAGGGTGTAGGCCAGAGATGCGGGGGTGGTGGTGGTGGTGAGAGGATTCACCAGAGACACAGTGGAGAGCAGAACAGGAGGACAGACTGAAATACACTGCTGAGGGGAGCAGCAGGTGAGGCAGGAGAGGTCTGCTGCGCCATGTGGGTCACATCCTTGACTGAGGATCAAGCTCCAGCTTGAGTTCAGGCCCCACCCAGATAACTCAGTAGCACTAAGACTTAACCCCTGCACCACCAGGGAGGCCCCAAAAAGTTATGGCTTTTAAACCGTGTTTTCAGTTAAATGTTAAGGAAACAAAGAGAAAGAATTACCCCCCAGATATCACAGGTGAACCTAAAGGACTTGACCTCTTTCCTCCTTAATTGTTTGATCAAGGCAGGAATGCCTTTTAGAACTGGCTGTAACTTTCAGCTCCAGTGGCCACCAGGTGCATATATTGTAGATGTCCTTGAGCCCCACCGTCTGGCCTCCTTCCAGCTGTCCCTTTATACTCTGACAGTTAACACATTGGTGACCTGTACAAAGCCAAGCACAGCTATTTAATCTCTGCCATCTCTTTTGGCATGATGCTCTATAGCTCTCTGTAAAAAGACCTTGCTGTTTAAGCAGCTGATCAACTTAGAGTTCCTTTTTTTCTGGGTTGTCTATTTATTTTTTTCTAATAGAGATGTGAAAATATGCTAGGTTCAAAGTTCCCAATGAAGAGATATAATTGAGATAATTTTCCCATGATAAAATCTGCATGTTTGTGTTTTGAACAAGGGAGCTAAAACTTTATATATAAATTGCTTCTTTGTCCTTGTTTGGCTTAATGAATAGCATTTATTTAGGATGAAATCTTTACACTATATGTTCCATGAATTAGGGAATATGTGTAAAATGTGGTTAAACAACAACAAACCCAGCAGAGAACCATGGGGATTTTAAGCCAAGCTAAACTGGGAGACTCAGGGCCTCCCTGGTGGCGCAGTGGGTTAAGCAACGCACTATGAAGCAGACCGCAGCCACTGCAGCACAAGTTCGATCCCTGCTGCCGGCCAGAGTGGGGACCCACGTGGCACAGCAGACCTCTCCTGTTGTGCCCACTGCTCCCCTCAGCAGTGTACCTCTGTTGATCTGCCTGTTCTGCTCCCTGCTCTCTGTGGTGAATCCTCTCACCCCCCTACACCTCTGGCCTGTACCCCAGTGCTTGTATGCATAAATAAATAAATCTTTAAAAAAAAATAAACTGGGAGACTCAAATCTGGTCTCATCCCCCATTTTATAGTTAAGGAAAATGAGCCTCAATGAAATGCAATGGTTTAATAAGCAAAAAGGCTTCACTCCTTGAACTCTGGTGTTTTAGGAGAGAACCTTTCCAGTTTCTGTCTTGAGCACCCCTGGTTACCACATTTGTGAAAAAGAGGCTTTCACCAGTGAGGTGATACATGACCCACTGACCCAGTTAGTAGTACCAGATGCCAAGGATTCATTTCTTAGGAATGCAGACAAGGGAATAGCTGACAAGTCAGCCTCTGGGGAAGAATTCCAAAAGCTGGAGAGGATTTGCTAAAAGGGACAGAGGGCAAACTCTCCTTCAACTGGGGAAACTAAAGGAAGGAAGGCTCCAGCCTGACGCCAGGGAAAGGTGCAGCTTCAGAAAACAAGTATCTATTTTCTTACCAATTTTGGCTGGCTTCTGGAAGCTCAAAGGGAAGCAGTTACCAGGGTAGACTTGATAATATGTCATACAAAAAGCTGAAAATTGCTTTTGATCAGATTAAGTATCACAAACCTCATGAGTATCTTATGATGTGTTTGATTTACCCTCTCATTGAATAAAAGGAAAAGGTCATCTTCAATCAGAATTCACACACTGTCCACTTAGAAACATGCAAACCAATACTTTGCTGCTACTCAGGTCCTAAGTTTTGGATAAATTCTGATGGCACCAGGATGCTACTTCCTACTGTCACTTATTTTGCGACACTTGTAATCACAGTTCTCCGGGTTTTCTTGTTTAATCCTCTACCTCTACGGTAGCCAGTTGATTGGTTATAGCTAGTTGACTGGTTATCTGGACCACAGTCAGATGACCAGACAAAATATGGAATGAGGAAGGGGGAGAACAAGCATAGATGATTTCTTTGGAAAAACAGCTCAATTTTGTTTTACAACAAATAAGTTACAAATCTTAGGAGCCTGCATGTAAATTCCACAGGTCGCCTCCTGCTTTCTCCAGCCCTTCCTCCTCCTTCCTTCTGCCCTTCTTCCCTGCTTCCCTTCTCCCCTGCTTCCCGCCTCCCTCCTCCTTTCTCACCTCCCACACTCGGCCTTCCAGGCCACCCTGCCCTCCCAGCCTCCCTCCCTCCTCTCCCTCTTTCTGGTGTCCCTTCTTCCTCTGCTTCCTCCTCCCCCTTCGGCTCTAGCCTCGCCGGGTGGCTGGGAATCGAGCCGCGGGGATCCCGCCGCCCTAGGGCACCGCGTCCACTTCCGCGCGGCCTGAGGCACCTCCCACCCCGCTCACCTCCCACACCCACGTCTCTCGGCTCCTGCGGGGCTGCTTGGGCCGCGAGCAGGGGAAGGCAGATTGATTTCACCGGCGGGACGAGGTACGTGGCTTACCCCGCACAGAGACGGTCGCTTGGTCGCTTTAACTCCTGCGAGCGTCTGCATTAGACAAAGGTCGGCCATGTGCACAGGCCAAGCGCTGTCAAAGGCCATTTCCAAAGCCCGACTTTTATCCGAGTAAGTCGTCTTCGCAGAACAGCGACCCGCACCTATCCCATTCGGCTCTTTCCCCGCCGTTTTCTAGTCATACCTTTAAAAACATAGTTGTGACTTTTTCCCTACAGTTGGAACAGTGGGTTGTATGACTTTAATTAAGATTGCAAAAAATGACTGTTTGCACTGCAGTCGTTACTTATCAAATGTAGCGTTATATTTAGCAGTATATCCTTAGGGTGGGGATTGAGAGGGGAGGTTCTGATCTAGAAGTCTGAGTCCCCACTGGCCTGCACTTGTCCCCCAGGAGAACCCAGCCTGCATACCCTTAGCCTGGCGGGGGTGGGGTGGGTTGGGGTGGAGGCGGGCCTCCCTTCTCTAAGGTTAACTGGGTGCGGCCATGTAGGTTTCCTTGCGCAGGGAGTGCCACCTGTTGTTTTCAAAGCCCATTTAAAATAAGGTGGACAGAGTGAGCCCTGCGGGTATCTGGGGAAATGCTATCCAGACCTCCAGCAGCCCAGAAAAGGCCAAAGACAGCCACGTGATTGGCAGGCTGCCAGCCGGGTGTGCTCACCACTCAGCAGCGTCCTAATTAACTCCATCTAGACCGATGCTACGGTAAGCACAAGCGTGACTGCTGTAAAATAAGTATTGGGAGGAGTTGACAGTTCATAGAATCAGCTAGAGATAAGTAGGCCCTGCCTTGTGGCCTGCAAGATTGAAAATCAACTGCCTTGTACATTTCCAGTTGTTTACCCAGCAAAGGGAAATCCCCAGCCTTCTCCTTTTGTCACACCTTCCAGTACTGGTTGAAGTGCTGCCTTTACCCTGAGCTGGTGTGGCACTTGGTTTGGTTTCAGTTCTAAATCTCTAAACTCCCAGCAGCTTCTTCCTAGACTTCTTTGCTCATTTCACCACCCTTTGCACTCAGACCCTTTACTGGTCAAAATCTGTTTTTTTCTGCTTGAGTTGGAGAACTTCATGGCCTAGGAGAGTCTGCCCAGTGAGTTATTTAAGGCATTTGAGGTAGGAGAACAAGACACACACACTCCCTTCTTGCACCTTCCTGACTTCCAGTTGTAAAAAGGGGAGTGTTTAATTATGCTGCTAAGCTATCCCTTTCAGTGCAAGGTCAGCCGTGACTCATACAGATATATGAGTGGACACGTGATAAAGATTTTATTTTGCTGATGAAAAGCAGCCAGACACCAGTACACAGCAGCTGAAATACACACCCATGATACCCAAGCATCCTGAGTCTAGATTTTGTGGGGGAGATTTGTTAAAGAACAGAAAGGTGGACTTTATTCAGGACCATGGAATAGGAGGAGGTGCTTCTAGGGGAATGTGCAGTGGAGGGAGGGGTGTGAACCGAACATGGAAAGTGAGAATTTATAACCAGGAGCTTAGGGGTCAGTGAATAGAAAAGTATTAAGAGGCAGCTCTTGGGAGGGAAGGGAATCCTGGCGGAACTGATGGGACAGGATCCTTCTTGCAGTTAAGCCAGGTTCATCAGCCATTGGGAGGTTGACTGGGTAGGGGTGTGGAACTCCAGCAGATATGGGGGTGTGGGTTTTGCTGACCGACTTTGCAGGATTCTTCCTAAAATTGGACAATGCAGAGGTGAACTTGGAAGCCCAAGAGCCAGGCCCTTCATGTGGAGTAAGTTCAAAAGAACCTGGCTAGAATCTGGGCCTGAGGGTGCTGGTGGGAGGGTGCTGGTGTGGAAACTGAGAGGGTGGCTGGAAGGAGGAGCTGTGTGCTCCTTCATGCTATGTGGTACGTGGCCTGGATGTTGTGGGGAAACCCCCAGCTGGGTGCAGCTCACCACCATGGCATTACTCAGTGTGCCCTTTGGGGTGTCTACCACAGAGCAGGTATTGACCAAAAAGAGAACACTGACTTTCAGAGGCTTCGTCAGAGGAGACCAGGATCATTGCTTAGGGTAGCTGGGCTGGGTTCTCAAACCCACCTACCCTGATATAAGAAGGCATTCTGACAAACAAGGACCCCACCATACACCTCAGACCCATAGGTCCCTCCCTGTTTAGAGGGACCCCAAACATTATGCTTCACAGCCGCAATCCTGACAGGGGAACACAGAAAATATCCTCATGATTCGGTCAGTAGAGTGTCAAGGGTCTGTCTCCAGCCTTGCCAGGGCTCACGGGGGCACAGTGTTAACCACAGAACTGCCTGCCCTCCCCATCTTGTGACCTTGGCTGGGACACAGGCAGCAGTGCCATGGGTGGGGGGCCTCATGTACCTTACCAAGCCACCACCCCTTTCTGCAGACAGTCGCCTTGGGACCAGTGCAGAGAATGGCCTTCTTGGCTATAAACACTGGTTCATTTTTCCTTCTAACCAGTTAGGACATCTGCCTCTTTTTCTCTTCAGTGAGTAGGAGGGATTCAAAAAGTGGAGAGCAATTGAAGATAGAGGAGAAAGATGCAGGTGATACCCTGGCTTTGCAGGAGCCAGGGTTTTCTGTGTCCCCATTGGCCAGCCCCGTGAGAGTTCAGCCCCAAGGCCAGTTCTCAGCACATGGCATGAAAGCCCAGCAGATGTACTGCAGCTGGTCTGGGTGGTTCCACCTGCTCCTAATACAGTTCTGAAAACAAAGCCATGAAAAAGAGATTTTCTTGGCTCAATGGCTAGTTCTTAATTTCTTCCTAAAATTTAGTAATTTTATTTCTAGTTATGGACATTATGATCTTCTGGAAAGTATGGTAAAATACTCAGAACAGCCACCCACATGCCCATAATCTGATTTATTTACTTATTTCAAAGATTTATTTATTTATGCATATAAGAACTAGAGTACAGGCCAGAGCTGTGGGGGTGGGTGGATTCACCAGAGACAGAGTGGGGAGCAGAACAGGCAGATCAACTGAAACACACTGCTGAGGGGAGCAGTGGGGGAGATAGGAGAGGTCTGCTGTGCCATGTGAGTCACCAGGGTCCCTGGTGGAGGATTGAACTTGTGCTGCAGTGTTTGCGGACAGCTTCACAGTGCTGTGGCCTAACTCCTTGTGCCATCAGGGAGACCCCAGCTGCTGTCTTTATATAGCAGTGGGCTTTTGAATTATTCTCCCCTGTACTAAAATAATGGGTTTAATAAAATTTGTTGACTTTAGTCGTGGGTTAATATGTGGGTTGTTTTGACAGTTATATGGAGAAGACAGTATTCTCTAATTGCTAATAAGGAGATCTATATCATTGCTAATGAAAAGATTTATATCTTTGGGTTCACAGTTCCCTGATTCTCTTGAAAGCACCTCAACTCTTCACAAAGTCAATGTGAAAATGTCACAACTAGTGAATCTAACCTACTTAAGTTTATTTGGATGTATTTCAGCCACGTGCTTTATAGTTAATAGGTTTTTAATTTTCCTTTTGTTGCTCTTTCCTGCCTTCTGTTTGGTACAGGTGTATTCATCATTTCTACCTCTGTGCTTGTACCAGCAGGAAGGTGGCACAGGGAAGTTCGGGATGGTTCTAGCAGATGGCGGAGTGAGGGGTGGGGGTAGTAAAGGAAGGAGTCTTGGAGCCTTTGGTGGCTTTTATGTTTTTTATTGTCAGAGGTGGCCAGGTACATGGCAGGCATGGGTGCTGGGGGTCCTGGAGGCTGGCAGGCTTCCCAGCCCCCAGCGCCTCTTGGCTGTTTTACTACTGCTGCTGCTGCTGCTTGTTGGTCTTGCTGCTCGCATTGGTACTGGCGCCCTCATGACGCCACCCATATAAGCCCGTGTCCAAACTCAGGTGGCCCATTTGCGCATGCCCGCCTAGGTATGCCACCGCAGGTGTCCATCATTATACCAATGGCAGGAGGGTGGAAAGACCTGATTTCTCTGACCCTACAGTGCTCAACATAAATTTCATCTGATTATTGTTTGTTTGAATCGTGTGTAGTGTTTTTGCCTTGGAAGGTGAAAATCTTGCTATCAAGTAGATTGGCATTTAGTTCTACCAGATGCCTCAGGGATTTCACTACCCAGCATCAATTGTTAGCTGTTTTTCCAGACTTTGCAGCATTTCTCCTTGGAAGGGATTGTGTAGATTTGGGGGACTGACTTATTTTACCTTTTCCTGTTTTTTTTCTACATTCCTATTCTTGCTTCTCTTTTTCTTTGTTGCTGTTTATTTTTTGCTTTTGTTTTTCCCTCTACAATGAACTATCTGGGCCTCTGATTTGCAAAGGAGGGGTCCCAGTTAAAATCCTAGTCATGTTGTCCAAGGCTTTTTGATGGGCACGAGCCCTAGGCGCCCGGTTGTGCTTGGGCCTGTTCTGGGTGGGTCTGGCCCTGTGGCCCAGATTGCTCGGCCCCCTCAGTGTCTGAACCTGTCTTTCTGATCCAGTTTCAGTCTCCTCCCAGTCCTGGCTGGGAGTTGCTGACATTTTCTTATGAATTCCACTATTTCTCTTTGTATTTGCTAGTTACATTCATTCTGGTGTTGGATTGCTGTTATCCTCAGTCTTCACTATTGCCGGAACAAGAAGTTCTTTCTTTGATTTCTTGTGTACACTTGGGCTAGAGTTAAAATTAATTTTTCTGAAATTTTGATTTCATTGTAATTACTGTTTGCAGTCTTTCGCTTTGCACTGTTCAGAATCTAACATGACTTCCTCTCTCTGCAGCCCACTTGAAATAGTCTGCCATGGCCAACGAAGCTCACCTTTGCCCATGTGACATCGGCCACAGGTTGGAGTATGGGGGCATGGGGCGCGAGGTTCAAGTGGAGCACATCAAGGCTTACATCACCCCGGCCCCCATGGACACGGGCAAGGCCGTGATTGTCATTCAGGATATATTTGGCTGGCAGTTGCCCAATACCAGATACATGGCTGACATGATTGCAGGAAATGGATACACGTATGTAGCAGGTTCTAAACTGTGTTCCTGCTCAAAGTAAATCTGTGTGCTCTGCTTTGTTCCCCAGCTGCTTTCTCACCTATGTTGTCCCTGGCTGATCTGATTGAGCTGCAGGAAAGTGGGAAATGTCATAGGGGACGTCAACACCCGCGCTTTGCAGGGAATGGGCTTCTTGTGCACAAGGCAAAGCAGATGCTCAGCGTGAAAGATCTTCAATAGAATTAGTGTGCATAGAGAGAGAGCAGAGCAAGAAAATATATTCTAAATAAAACCAGTGCCCTCCCAAACAGGGTTGGCTGGAAGTTGTGCTGGTGAGCCCTGAAAACCTGCCACAAGGCTAAGGTACCTTCTGGTGGGGAGCCCTAGGAGAGGGTCCTGAAGCAGCTCATAGAAAGCTGGAACAGGAGATAGCACATCAAGATAAGGGCTGCCATGGTAGGCCTCTTCACATGTCTCTCACCCACGTCTCTTCCAAATGTCTCTGCATGTCTCTCCTCCATGTATCTCTTCCATGTTTCCTTCTTAGCAGGACCAGGTGCTAGTTGGGCTGCAGAAGCAAGAGCTCTCCTGCCTTCTCTTTCTTTCTTCTATGTTATAATCTTCCCCTGGCCACTCAGCTCTGCCAGCTCCCAGTCGCTAGTTCAGGGCCACTTCGTGTCACTGGGGCTGGGGAACACAGAGATGCCTTTTGTGCAGGTGCTCCTGTAACAGTTGCACAGTTGCAGGCACCTGGGCAGACTTGTTAGCTCTGAAATGCACCCATGACCTGGCTTTTGAAGCACCTGCACCTTGGGCCCATTTTCACAGGCAGGACACTCCTGGTTATCACGGCCCATCTGGAGCAGCCTGGGTTCCAGGACAGCATCTTCTGCCTCTGCCTTTGTCAGGTCCAGTGGCTGTGGCTGCTTGGCAAAGGCCACCATCTGGTGCTCCTCTTGGTGACAGCTTCAGCAAAGAGGGCAGAAGCAACATGGACTTGGGTATATTTTTCCCTCTGTGGTCCCTTTCAGATTAGGGCGCAGGGAGAAACTCCCCCCCATCCCTTCTGGGTTCTCCTAACACTGGACAAAGAAATTAACATTGGTTAGATTAATAGGAGAAAAGGCCAAAATTTACTAACACACTTGTGGAGAACTCACATGGTTGTAAATTCTGAAAAACAGTAGGGCGGAGCAGGCTATTTGCCGTGTTGTTTAAGGACATTGTGGGGAGAGAACAGGAGACTTCATATGACAGAAGAGGGCTGACCTCACTCTGAGGTGGAGATTCTCAGAGAGGACATGGTCACTGATAAACCCTTACATTCACAAGACCCCCAAACTGCATTCTTCTAGGCATAAAAAAGGGAGCAGTAATTGCGGCTTCAGCTGGGAAAAGGGTCAACAACCGACACAAGGACAGAGCCTCTCAGCCTCTAGAAGATTCATAGCTCTTATGACACTCGGCATTCTTTAAGATGATGGCAACAGACTCCTGGCTCACCGGGTCTGGACTGACCCCTAATCCCTGTGTCTAGGTGACCTCTGGGCTGATTGAGAAATGCCCTGACCTGGGGGAGACTGCCCATGAGAGCCTGCCTTAGACTATACCCTCTGCTCTGGCAGAGATCGAGCCTTGCCAGCACCCTGGGCACAGGCTGGGAAAGTGCTTGGTCACTGTGCCTGAACGGTTGACCAGGTGTGCCCTGCTGGCCTGAGGCTCATGTGACAGGTTGGCTGACAGGTGTGGTGCCCATGGGGCAAGAGGGGCCCTCACCCCATGCCCTCTGATGCCCTCCATGCTACCCTGCCTGCACCTGCAGTTTTGCAATCCAAGAGGATAGCCTGGGGCCAGGTGGCCTCCTGGCTGGGAGTGGAGCCAGTCCTCAGGCCTGTGAGCTGGCCTACAAGGGAGTGTCCTGTGATGGGAAGCCATGCTGGTGCTAAGTCTCTCATCTCCCTGTTTTCCAGAACCATCGTTCCGGACTTCTTTGTAGGCCAGGCGCCGTGGGACCCCTCTGGGGACTGGTCCACATTCCCCGAGTGGCTGAAAACAAGAAATGCCCGAAAGATTGATAAGTAAGTGCCTAGTATTGTATTGCATTTGTGGGGTCTCCACAGTTCTAGGGGCAGAGGTGGGTCCAGCTTCAACATGGGGATCCCCTCTCCCTCTGAGGGGTACATAGAGCCCTTGCTAATGTGGAAGGAGTATCTTCTCACTCAGATAATTTCTGGGAGGTCAGAGACCAAGAAGCGGCCTGATGCTGAGCAAGTTGGGGCACAAAGAGAATCAACTCCTCCTTCTTTGGGTTCTTCTAGTCTGGCAAATAAACAGATGAGGGCTTCTCTGGTGGTACAAGGGGTTAAGTTGCAGCACTCTGAAGCTATTGGTAGTCACTGCAGGATGTTTGATCCCTGGCCAGGGAAGTGACCTACATGGCACGGCAGACCTTTCCTGCCTCACCTGCTGCTCCCCTCAGCAGTATAGTTCCGTTGATCTGCTGTTGTGTCTCTGGTGAATCCTCTCATCCCTCACACCTCTGGCCTGCACACCAATTCTTGTATAAGTAAATAAATCTTTTTTTAAAAAAGGAACCAGATAAGCACTAGACAACTTGATAAGAGAAGCCCAAAGATCTCTAATGTTAGTGTGTTACCTCCTGTACTTGGGAGAGACCTAGAAATAGAGTGACCTGTGCATGTGACTCCAAGTACATCTTTGGTAGCTCGGCTAAGATGAGGAGGGGGAAAGAAAGTGCACTAGGGAATGTTCTAGGGAAGAGGCCATACCTGACGGTGTGCAGATTTCTGCCTTCTCCCTAGAGAGTCTTCCCAGGATACACCTTTATAGAAGTTCATCTTTTTCAAAAACAGTCTCCACCCAGCCTTCCCATGAAATCAAACTTTTGCTAAAGATCTATTTTGGGGTGGCAAATTTTTCTCCCCAACAATGTCAGCCACTTTGTCTTAAGTCTGCCCCATCCTGGTAGCTGGGGTGGGGGATGTCTGTGTCCTGCAAGGGTGTGAAGACCTGGCTCTATCTCCCAAGTCTGGGGGGCAAGCATATGATCCTCAAGGGTGGGAATTCCCCATGTTGCTTTTGGGGACCACACAGCAGTGCACTTCTCTCTCTACCTAGTCCCCATTCGTTCTAGCGCACTCGAGGATGCTCTGGGCTTGAGAGGACATTCCTTAGGGGCTGGAGAATGCAGGTTTGGGGTGTCAAGCAGAGTGAATGAATGTGCCAAGTCAGAGCATGTGGGGAGCTGCCTGGTTCCAGCTTGTGTCCGTTGAGACAAGGCTCTGGGTGCTTGGAGTGCATAAGATCAGGTTTAGCACCATGCTGTCTCTGGGACCCTGTTAGGGGTTGCTGCTCAGCTTTGGCTGGAGTGAGCTGGTCAGATTTGTACTTTGCCTAGAGTCTGCTTGTGGGGTGGTTGGAGGGTGTAGGGCTTGGTAGGGAGCCCTGGGGGGAGAGGAGTCTTCACTAGGCAGGAGGTGGTGAGGACCCAGCTCTGAAGGTGATACCCCTGTGCCCCAAGGAGCTGTTGCTGGGTGACCCCCGGACCCGGCCGTTCCCAGGTACAGACAAAATACCTCTTGGTTCTTGAATCACTTTTCTTTCTCTTCCAGAGAGGTCGATGTTGTCCTCAAGTACCTGAAGCAACAGTGTCACGCCCAGAAAATTGGCATCGTGGGGTTCTGCTGGGGTGGAGTCGCTGTCCATCATGTGATGATGAAATACCCAGAATTCAGGGCAGGGGTGTCTGTCTATGGTAAATCTGCTTGTTTATTTTTACACAATGAAAACAGGAGGATGGGTGAATGCCAGTAACCAGGAGCGTCTTTCCAAGTTCGAGGCCTGTGGTGGGGGTGGGGGGGGGGAGGACAATACTAACTTCATGGGGCTGATATGGTCCCTCTTAAGAAAACTGGGTTAAAAAAAAAAAAAAACTGGCTTTAAAATTCTGCAGGCCGGGCCTCCCTGGTGGCGCAGTGGGTTAAGCAATGCACTATGAAGCAAATCGCAGTCACTGCAGCACGAGTTCGATCCCTGCCGCCGGCCATGGAGGGACCCACATGCCATAGATCCTGCCTCACCCACTGCTCCCCTCAGCAGTGTGTTTCGGTCAGTCTGCCTGTTCTGCTCCCTGCTCTGTCTCTGGTGAATCCTCTCACCTCCCGCGACTCTGGCCTGTGCCCCAGCTCTTGTATGCATAAATAAATAAATCTTTAAAAAAAAAAAATTCTGCAGGCCCAGGTAGAAGTGGACCTTGGTGATCAGAGGCTGTGCTTGGAGTGTGGAGGCCTTTGGGGAAGGGCCCTGCTATCTCAACGGCTTCACAAGGAGGAAAGGAATAGCATTGTTTCTGTGACTGAGGTTAATGACAGGCCCTTTGCTATGAGCAGTATCCATGAAAATATTTTCCCACGATGTGTATTCTCAAATGTACACACTCTGCAAAGGAGAGTAAAGAAGACCCTACTCTTGAATGCAAATAGTAACATCAACATTTTAGCCAAAACAGACCAAATGGTAACATAGCAAGGGAAGGATCATCACAGCACAATGAGAACCTGACAAACTGAGTCCATATAGAAGCACTCAGACCATAAAAATCTTAAAAAAAAATAAAAGTATATATATATACACACACATACATTTTAAAAGACAAGCATATTTGACCTTTCATATTGTATTTTACAGTTATACCAGTGATGCCTGCTTTTGGCTTAATTGTTCCTTACTGTGGTGTTTCCACTGACTTTTATTTTTTAAAGATTTATTTATGCATACAAGAACTGAGGTATAGGCCAGAGTCCAGGGATGTGAGAGATTCACCAGAAACAGAGCCGGGAACAGAACAGGCATACTGACTGAAACACACTGCTGAGGGGAGTAGTGAGCGAGGCAGAAGAGGTCTGCTAAGCGGTGTGGGGCCCCTCCCTGGCTGGAGGCAGGGATGGAACTCGTGCTGCAGTGGCTGCGGGTTTGCTTCAGTGAGTTGCTTAACCCACTGCGCCAACAGGGAGGCCTTTCCCTGGGATCCAATTTGTTCTGCAGTGGCTCCAGATGCTAAATAGTGTGGTGCTTAACCCCTTGTGCTACCGGGGAGGCCTGTTTCCGCTGACTTTTAGCATCAAAAAGAAATCTTGAAAGGTTTGCTTACACAAAAAGAAAGAAACCCATGTCGAGTGACCACTGTCTGGGATTTCAGGGTAATAGCGAAAAGCATCCGAGGCCGTCTCTCCGGTTCCCCCTGCTGTCCGAGGCTGTGCAGTGCATGGAGGTAGCGGGGAGGGTGTGGCTGTCTTGGATGGCTGCCTGGTAGCTGGGTTACCCAGGGTCATCTAGCTTTGAGCTGCCAACAGTAAATAGAAATAGCAGCTACCTATTATTTCCTCCTGTTTCCTTATTAGATTCTCTCTTTTTTAAGATTTTTTAAAAAATTATGCATACAAGAGCTGGTGTAGGCCAGAGGTGGGTAGAGGGAGGTAAGAGGATTCACTAGAGTGGGGAGCAGAACAGAATCTTCTGAAATACACTGCTGAGGGGAGCAGCAGGTGAGATAGGAGGTCTGCTGCATCATCTTGGTCAGCTCCATGGCTGGGGATCAAACTCAGGCTGCAGTGGCTGACAATGGCTTGATAGTGCTGAGACTTAACCCCTGCAGCACCAGGGAGGCCCATAAACTCTCTTCTTGACCAAACTTGAGTCAGGCTTCTCTGTGAGTCCTCATTCTGAGTGGGCTCTGAGCTGGCCTGCGGTCAGTATAGTGAGGACACCCCCACACATTGGTCACCCTATCCTGCCTACTGCAAGAATGTTGTCCATTCATTCAGCCAGGATGCCCCGTGTCTTCTTGTGGTTTCTGCTTGCTGACCCCACCCTCCTCCTTTGTCTATAGCCCCCTTTGCACTGGGGGTTAAGCCCTGTCTCTGCCTTTCACAGATGCTGTGGCAGTGGTAACTCTTGCCCTTGGGGGCAGTGTTAGAGTCATTGTCTAAGAGTACCAGTGTCCTTTCTCAGGGAGCGGCCATACCCTCAGTTGTTGGAGTCACTAAGACAGAACATGCTTTGGCTAAAAGATTCCTGAAATTCGAGATGAACACACATTTTACTACCAGTCTGCCAGGACCAGTGCCTGGGGATCCCACACTCTGGAATCTCTGATTCTGGGCCTCTGAGAACAAATATCAGGCAAATGACTTTAGGGGCCTGCTCAGGTTGCTGGAGTCAGAACCTGGGGGCTTGTGTAGACCATGAGGAACTTGCTGAACAGTGGTGGCAGGTGGTGATTTGGCAGGTATCTTCTCACTAGGGGGCGTTTTTTCACCTGCTGTGTCTTGAAGGCAGTTTCCCCTGTTGAATGGCTTGATTACTAGGAATAAAGGGTGTGTCTTGGTGAGGCTGATTCTAGTCTAGGTCACTTCTGTGAAACAATTGGAAAATCAATAAACAAAACCCCCAAAGGACATACTTGACTTTGAACAATCAAAACTGTCACTTTCTGGGTCATGCGGATGGTAGTCCCACCCATCTTGCCGTCCCCTCCCCAGGCATCATCAGGGACACAGATGACATGCATGAGTTGAAGAACCCCACACTCTTCATCTTTGCGGAGAATGATGCTGTGATTCCTCTCGAGCAGGTAAGTGAGCACCTTTCTCATGTCTGCGTCCCATGGATGTGGCAGGAAGGTGGTGTCCGAGTTTGGTCCAGGCCTGTGAACATACATTTTCTGACTCAGTTTATCCCGAGAGGTTCCCGCACTGTTTACTGCTTTGTACACATGAACACATCTCTGGTCTAGACAGAATCCAGTTCCGTCTTGAGCAGCTGTGGGCTCCCTACCCCTACCAGGCCTCCATGACTGCAGAATCTCTTTTTGTTTCTAGGTTCAATAACACCATTTGACATTTTAGGGAAAATGCCCCTAAGTGTTCATTTATTGCTCCAAATACTTTTCAACCTTACAATTAATTTAAAGGTGGGTTTTATCAGGGACTTCAAGTGGGATCATAACCCTTAAAAGTGCTTTTGCTGTGACCTGCTATTAGGCATCATCTGGGTCCTTAAGGATTTGGGTTAGCTGAATACAGAATGTTGATAATATAAGTTGTTCAAAACAATTGTTTTGAACTTGTTATTCATAACAGTATGTCATAGTACATTAAATTTAAAACAATTCCTATTTGAAGATACTGAACTATATATTGAATATTGAACTATATATTTAATGTTGTATAGTATATAATACATAATTTTAGACAATTGATATATCATTTTCATATTGCTCTTAATTTTCCCCTTTGCCAGAGATAAGTACTGTATAAATTATAAAAATTAAAGTTAAAAACTAATTATGTGGCTCCTTTGCCCCTCCCTGAACTGATTCTACTGACTTGGGAGTACCACTTTATTTCTGTTCCTTTTCTCCTTAATAAACTTTTTCTTTCTCTAAACAAACAACAAAACCTTATAGCTACGGAACTTAAAGCCCTGATGATATTTTATCTGATCATTCACAGATTTGGAAAGGGGACTCTTGAGGGTTAAAATCATATCCTCATGAAATTTTTTGCATATCAGGTCTCGTTGCTGACCCAGAAGTTGAAAGATCATTGCAAAGTGGAATATCAAATTAAAACATTTTCTGGGCAAACTCACGGCTTTGTGCATCGAAAGAGAGAAGATTGCTCACCTGAAGACAAGCCCTATATTGATGAGGCTAGAAGGAATTTACTTGAGTGGCTAAACAAGTACATCTAACCATGGCCAAATGCAAACTTACTTAAAATAGCTTTCATCCAAAAATTTGCTTGAAGCACTTCATTTAATTTTCACTTCATATAAAATAAACCAAGGGATCCTGAAATCCATTCTTTCATCTGAAATACAACTTCAGTAGGAAATATTAATGAAATAATTTAATTTTTAATGAGTGCCTAAAAAAATATTAAAATCTGTACGTTAGAGTAATACCCTGTATTAGCAAGAGCCTAGGGCCATGCAGCTGGAGCTCTTGCATTGGGCTCATCCTTTAAAATGACTGAGCCGCAAGCCCAGAACACCAACTGTAAACTCAGGTGGGGAAAAAAACCAACTTAATTAGGTGTGTATCTTGTCTTTCTGTAGATGAATTTGTTATGGTCACATATGAGAAATGCTTATTTTCATAAGTGAGTTTATAACATGGCATTAAAATTACTTAATTATATCATGCTAATAAACTTAATTCTGAGTTTTAAAATGTATGACTATCTAAAAGCTAATTAAAAATGATGGATCTGAGTTACTGTCCAGCTGTTTCCTAGGCAGGAATTTGCTTAAACCCTGGCATTTTGGGGCCCCAGGGGTTGGACTGCATGAGAAATTTCTCATGCATTCAATCAGAACTAAAATTAAACCACTGACAATGGGAAGGGAAGGTGTGGGAGGTGGGAGAAATGGTTTGTGGGAGTTGGACAGTGTCCAGGCCTGGGTCTAGAGGGTCACTGGTGCAGGGTGGGGCTGTTTTCATTCCAGTTTGTACTACAGCCCATTGGGGGCCACTTCTTACAGGGAAAGATGGGGAGCAGGAGGGTTTCCTAAGGTCTCAGAGCCACATCACCTCTGCTGGGCCTGGGGGTGCCAAGGATATGATAGTTTCAGCTTTTTCGGAGAGAGCTCTGGGAGCCAGGGGGTAGGTAGTGACAGTGGGGAAAGAGAAGCTGACAGGACACCTCAGGTGGATTTGAGGTCAGACAGGGGATTACCTGGGAGTGCAACAGAAGCAGGGCCATGCTAAATCTGGTTCTGGTCCCGCCTAGAATATCAGGTAAGTTTTCTCAGGCTGCAAATAACGAAGCCTGACTAGCAGTGGCTGAGAAACTAACACTGAAGCCCCCCACCCTTCCCAGAGGATTGCTGGCATCAGGATGTGGGTGAGGGCTGCCACCCTGGGCCTCACACACCACCAGTAGTGAGAGATCTCTACCTGTACCTGTTCTTTCCAGGGGGCTTTTTCCAGAACCATCTCCTGGTTTCCCAGTATGCCCAGGTTAGAAAATGGTATATGCAGCCAGGGCAGACAGGAGCTGGACTTGCAGGGGTGGGTAGTGGGGCCTAAAAGCCCTGTGTGTCTCTATAGACTTGGAAGCCATTTGTTTTAGAAAGGCAGAGTGTTTAAGAGGCCACCCTCTGCTCTGGCTGGACCAGTCTGTCCACCACCCCATCTGCTGTCAGCGCCACTGCTGTAAGCGGGTCTGTCTGACTGAGTTCTAGACCCTGAGTCCATGCCCTGATTCCCCATCAAGAGGCCAGGTTTCCCCCAGCCCTTGGTATATGGAATGTGCCCTGGGAAGCATGCTCAATTTCAAGCTTTCAACACTGAACCATGTTCCAGAGATACTAAAATGAGGAAGAACACTGATACTCCTCAGTCCACTTTAGTGAAACTACCAGAGCATTAAATGCAGAGGCACAATGACCTGGCTAGCATCCACGCTTTTATGAGAAGGTAACCCTGTAACATCAACAATGCCAATGTAGACAATTAGCGTATTTTTCATTCTGGAATCTAATCCCTCCCCCTGGAGGCACAGTGATCCTTATTACCTTTTCCCAACATTCCTTTACAAAATCCAGATACCCAGAAACTGTATGTTATAAAAATTCAAGTTAAAAACAAATAGAAACAAACAGATGGAGGCAACATGATGCTGGGGATGAGAACCCCAGAGTTAGGAGTCTGGGGTCTGATCCAGCTGCTGCTTAGTGCTGGGATGCAGGCCCAGTGACCACTTACCTAAGACATGAGAAGTGCACCTCCCAGGGGTGAGATCCACTGAGTTTGGAGAACAAGGCCTGGTCTTCAGAAGGGCTGGTTCCTGCTGGCCTCTATCATCTCAGTAAAGAGTTTGCTGCATCCCAGTTCACCTGCATGTAGTGATCTTGAGGTGTCCTCTCCTGCTAGGCCTATTTCTTCATTTCCACAGGCCACTTTCCTGTTTTGCCCCTCTGAGCAGAGAACATGCTCCTGAGTGGCTGCAGGTGGCATATGACACCAGCTAGTTGTGTTCAGGGTGAGTCAGGACCAGAAACAACAAAGGGGACCCTAGACAGCGGCTGTCACTGCACTGTAGAAACCACCTAGGTCACACGCTTATAACCTTTACCGGTGCTGAGGGCATCCTATAGTCTCCTGGTGGGTGTGCACCACTTTAAGGAACCCTATAACCCAAGGGTCCATCCATTTGAAAGGCATTGTCAGATTAGCCAGATTCTTCTTGTTCAAACAAACCTCAAGAATCAATGTTTTAAACTATCTTACTAATTCTATTCTACCCCCATCCCCCATTAAGGCATATGAGTATTACAATGTTCCACTAAAACCTCAACAGTGATACAAAGCTTGGGAGATAGCATCCCCACAATCAGAGAACTCTGAAGCCAGTTACCAAAGAGCTTTTTATTGCAGCACCTAGAGTGACTAACAGATGATGGAACAATAAATAACTGTAGATGCACTGCGCAACACCATCCAATCACAGCAGCGGGGTCTTACTACATTTATTCTAGACTCTTCTTTATTCTTCGGATTCTCCAGGCTTACGTATGTCATCAATCTTCAAGATCATCCTAACCATCTGTGTGGCGAGAGAGATCTGTTGCTTTTTGCCGATCAAGGTTTCTATGACGTGTTGTTGCTTCATATCTGAGAAAGAAACAAGTTGATTACCCTAAGAGAGCACACACATCTGTAATACAACCTTCTTTTTTTACCTTATGGGGATCACATCTTTCAGGGACACTTTACTCCCTAGGCAGCCAACACTGCAATTTAGCAAACCTGTGATCTGTACCTGAAATGTACAACTAATTCCAAGAAAGACTTAGAAATGATTTTAGCATAGCCAGTCCTTCAAGTTGAAAAAACTTAATTACCTGTCAGAATGGCTGCTGTACAAGCCCTGAGGGTGCGAACAGAAGGCACTACACTCCTCAGTAAAAACAGATCTGCTTTGGGACTGATCACAGAATTTCAGACCCCATCCAATTAGAACAGGAATAACAAGCCTTCTCAGCAGAGGTACGAAAGGGGCGGCTAACAGTTGCTACAGTTGTAATTATAACATCCCTTGGCCAATGGACTACGACTACAAGTAAGATAGAAGCTGATCTCAGAGCTGTTCTATACAACACCCAGAGCCCACTGTGAAAGATGTTTGAGTGAAAAAAAGTGAGGTGGAATTGTTTTTTAAAACCAGAGACTGAACGTCATCGTTGGTGTAAGCATATTAGCTTGTCACTGAAATTAACTCTAGCCATCTAACCTGCTCCTGAGGTGACCTAATTAAATACTCAAGTTCAGGACCCAAGTACCCAATGTGTGAAGTAACTTAGAAGATGACATCTGATGGTCAGCATTCCCCAATGACCTCCCACCCAGGATGTAGGGGCCTGGTGTGAACCAGTCCAGCCTGCCTGGCAGCGGTCCCCTCTCACCATTTGTGCCCTTGTGCAAACAGTCAATCCCGAGAGCAGGGTTCGCCTCCTTCACTTGTCTGGCTCGGACTTCAGTCATGGTCTGGATGGGGTTCATGCCGCTGTTTTCTGAAAGGGCCATGGGAATGACCTCCAGGGCATCGGCAAAGGCACGCATGGCATACTGCTCCAAGGTGGGGCACTGCAAGCACAGGTGGTGGCAGGTGAGTGCTGGCAGGAAAGCCAGCAGAGATGCCAACACTTCAATCATGTACTTTGAAAAAACTCTAACAAGAATTCTAAGAATAGACTACATTGATTACTTACTTTGAATCTACCAGAACATAAAGTCACTACTGAGTGAGGGTTAAGTCACACACGAGAGCTATCAGACAAATGTGCTCTTACTGCTTTTAGTTTTGACACTTATTGGACTCTGAAATTCAAATTTGGACTCTGAAATTCAAATTATGTTCAAAGACTAGAAAACCTCCCCACTGCAGTTAAGGGTCAGCTTCTGGTGATTGGTATCTGAACCTGAGGTTTGAGAACCCCAGATCAGGTTGTGCAGCACCTCACCTTGTCCGCCGCTTGGCTCACAGCAAGTGCACAGGCGATCTCTGCAGCGCCTCCACCATATACCACACGGTTGTCTCGGATGAGGTTCCGGATGACACAGAGGGCGTCGTGAAGGGATCGTTTCGCCTCCTCGATGATCTAGGAACACAGCTTTGCCTAAATTAATGCGACTGTGATCTCTCCACTCGGCCTGCTGCTTGGCACCTCTGGTTTAATCTAAGCGTTTACTGGCCCCACCTCGTTAGAACCATCCTGGTTAAAAGCGAGGGCTTCTATGTTACATTTCTACCTTTACCCTGCCTTCTTTCCGTAGTTTAAAAAAATGGCCTCCCTGGTGGCACAGTGGGTTGAACACTGCACTGGGAAGCATCCGCTGCACAGCAGCATGAGTTTGATCCCCAGCTAGGGAGGAGACCCACATGGCGCAGCAGACCTCTCCTGCCTCACCCACTGCTCCCCTCAGCAGTGGATTTCAGTAGATCTGTCTGTTCTGCTCCCTGCTCTGTTTCTGGTGAGTCTCCTCTCACCTTCCACGACTCTGGTCTGTACCCCAGCTCTTGCATGCATGCACAAATAAATCTTTTAAAAATAAAAAAAAAAAATTTAAAAACAAAACAGACCAAAACAGATAGCCAGTGGCTTGCTGCAGGACATGACCACATGAAGGCAGCTGACAAACAAGAAAATACCCCAGAGTGTTGCTGGAGCGCCACTGACACCCAGCCCAGGGGGGTGGATGTGGTGATAGCTGTTACCCACGCTCCCCATTTCCACCTCTAGGACTAACAATGGCCATGGCCTTTAGCATCTCACACCACATGCCACTGCATCTGTTAAATCTTTCAAGGAAAGGCAACCCATGTATGGAAACTGGAAATGGGGTAGGCATGTACAAATAATTCTCACCATCTTATTTCCTCCTCTGATGAAAATGGTCACAGCTCTGGAGTTCTTGCACTGCTCGATGACCAACATCTTGTCCTTAGTTGTCCCAAATGAGATCTCTTTCACAAGCCCAGCAAAGCCCAGTTTCTCAGTGGTCAGCTCTGAGAATCGTGGGACGATCCGCCCCCCAGTTGCAATGGCTATCAACTGGTTGTGGTGGGGGGTATCAAAGAGAAGAAAAAGACAATGAGCCCAGTGATAGCAAATCTTCAGACCACAAACGTGCTGACTTGCTCTGTGACCCTGTTCACCATACCTCCTGCCCCCTTGCCAGCTGAAATATTCTGGAGCCTTGCTGAAAGCACAAGGTTCTGAAGAGCTGGTGTCCTGCTACATGGCTCCCCATATTTTGACCTTGTCTCCCCACTGTGCTCAGATCACAGAGCTCTGCAACTGCACTGCGATAAACCTGGTCTCAGGGAGGACTAACATCCCTGGTGTCTGCAGAGTAGACCATGGCTGGAAGGCTTTGATAGGCTGACATAAAAGGGACAAGAGGACATTGCCTCAGAATGCCAATGAGGAGGCCTTGAGAGATGACATGTGGAAAATGCCTCAACTCGCCATGGAAGCACAAATACACAGCAGACTATAGAGACAACAAGGATCCCAACATCCTCCTCCTCCCCACTTCAGAGTTAATAAGCGGGATGTTGCTATTAAGGCATACACATCCAAGAAAACCCCAAATCCACAACTTCATTGTGAGCGCAACTCCTAGTTCATAAGTCTTTCCCCAAAGAGCTTCCTACCTCAATTTCAGGTCCTCCCACCCAACGAACTGCAGGCAAGCTATTCTGAAGAAGTAAATGATTTGCTTCGTCATCAAAGCCCCACTGACAAATAGCGAGGTTTGCGCCAGTTTCTTTAATCTGGGAAAAGACACATCACAATTTTGTTAATAAAAAGTAAGAACTCTTCACACGGTCACATTTGAAAACAGGTTGGAAAAGGGTGAAATGCACATTTAGGGGTGCAAAGTGGAAGCTGCAGAAGGAAAAGTGGATTGGAAAGGAAACACACTGTCAGCCTGAATTCTGAATGATAAACATTGACAGAAGTCATTTCATTGTCAAACTGTGCTTTAAAAATCAGTTAATTCACGCTGAATTAAACCAAACACCTGCAACACCCCCACCCCCAGAAACCAAGTGAATGCTGTCACTAGGACCAGGAGGCAGTGTCATTCATGACAGTTTGAAGCGGAGTCTCATGATATACTTTCCTGCCACTCTCTTCCTACCAATGTGGACTGTCCTTTGGGAATGAGGAGCTCTGCAGCTCTGAAGCAGAGGCAATAGAGGCGATTAACTGTTACCTGTCCCCCACAGCCCTGCATGCCACACCACCAGCCCCACCAGCACTCCCAAAGCACCCATGGCATGTGTTTTGCCAAGAACCAGAACTTACTTGCTGAATCATCTCTTCAAACTTCTCCTTTTCGTATTTCTGAAGGGCTTTATAATCTTCTACTGAAGTCACATCCAGCTTATGTTTTGTCTTTGGTTTCGGTGGTTCAAATGGACATGTGAGAATTGCAATCTTTGCATTTTCCACTTGCTGCCAGGAAAAAGAGAAGCATTGGAGTTGGTGGATTTAAGAGTAAAGAAACAACAAAGCACCATGAAAGGTGATGACTTACTTTTGGCATCTGTGGGTGACTGAAGTCTTTGTCCACGATCACGCCCTTAATAAGTTTAGTGTCCTCCAACCTCCCGCCCACTTTGCCTTCAACTTTGATGAGCTCAAAGTCGACATCTCGCCGCTGCATGTCGGCGACCGTGAGGACTGCATTCACAGCTATCTCGGCCATTTGTCGGTGACAGCTGTTAACCCTGAAGAAAACCAAAACACTTTTTCATGTTCAATGAAAAGTTGCAACAAGAGTAGAAAAGGAGATGGAAAACAGTAAGTATCACAGTGACATTTTATAAAACTCGGGTATTCAGTCTCCAGTCCAAACTGCACTTTCAATGTCTGGGACAGAGAGTCCCAGCCTATAATATGCGAGGCTCAGACCCTAAAGGGAAGCATAAACTAAGATGGTAGAAAAAAAAAATGATTAGGTGGTCTCAACCTCAAATCACACCTCTATTTTCACTCATTTGAAATGTACTATTTTCCTGTGATGCCATCATAACTTAGCCCTGGAGTGTGACACCTAACTGAGCCGTGGAGTGTGACACCAGATGGCTAAACCCTCTCTCCTCTTCAGGAAAGCAGCACTATTGTCATGGATGGGCACAGGACTTGAAGAGCTCCTACCTGAAAATGGGGGATGCTGTCTTTTTGCAAAACTCAAAAACTTGAATAGACTGCTTAGATGAACCAACTTTTCATTCAGGAAAACCACAAGGGAAAGTTAGTACTTGAAACATAGTGCCTGAATACCTAAAACTTTGCTTTAGGTTAAATGTATGTGGCTATTTCCACGGATCTGAGCTTCTCCTGGAGTAAAGACCTACACACACTTGGCTCTCAGAGACTCCCAAGCAGAGTAGCACCAACTTATAAAGTAACAAACATACACTTTGGAGCCCAGAGTGGTTTTGGCGGTCTGAATCAGCGGTTCAATGTCCATCATGTCTACAAAGACGCTGTCGCTGATCTTGTCCAGGTGCTCAATGGCGATGCGGGCGGCCTGCTCGTAGCCATCAGCGATGCGGATTGGGTGGATGCCACGGTCTAGCAGCTGCTCAGCTTCTTCCAGCAGGGCTCCGGCCAGCACTGCAGAAGAGAGAGCACATAGCTGGTTCAGGGACACACAAAACTGTAGTGACATCAAAACAAACTTTGTAATGTAATCAGAACAAACTAGATGCTACTTTGGAAACAGAAGCTTTCAGAATGGAGCTGGGAGTCTTTGAGACGTTAAGGCCACCTAATCAATTTTTACAAAGGGAGCTTCCTACTTTGTTTTCAGCAAAGGTCAAATGGATCTCGCCTTATGCCTGGATGTTTGACTCTGAGTAGTACAGAGAATGTTAACAAAGGTCATGATGTGAGGGGGGAAACTATTTTTAAGGCCAGGGACTTCTTTTTTTAATTCCAGTATTTTGTTGACTTTTCGAAAACAGCTTTATTGAAATGCAATTTACATCTCATGCAGTATACTCATTATTATAGTATATAACTCAGACTTTTTTTTCTTAATGCATTCATCACCCAAAATCTATGCATTTCATCACCTTAAAAAGAAACCTCGTATCCACTAGGTGTTTTTCTTTATTTTCTTCTCATCCATTTACCCCTAAGCAACTACCAGTCAAGTTTCTGTCTCTAGATTTGCTATTTCATATAAATGGAATTTTTTAACATGTGGTCTTTTCTGTCTTCTTTTACTTGACATGTTTTCTAGATTCATCCATTTTTCTGCTATAGCAGTACCGCATTTCCTTTTATTGCTGATATTCCATTGTATGCACATACCACATTTTATTTTTCCATACATCAGTTGGGAGACATGTGGAACATGTTTTTGTGTGGATGTTTGTCTTCATTTCCCATGGATATATACCTCATAGTGGATCTACGGGGTCATATCTAATTATATGTCAAACTTGTTGAACAAATGCCAAACTGTACATTCCCTTTGGTAATAATGTATGAGAATTGCTATTTCTCCACATCCACCCAACACATTACAGTCTATCTTTTTTATTATCGTCATTATAGTGGGTACAAATTAGTAACCCATTGTAGTGTCCTTGACTTTCTAGTTGTAGCTCTACATTATGCTTTATTGGTTGTCTTAAGAGATTTAAAAAGTTCATCTTTAACTTAATATAATTTCTGAGGGTTAATATGCCACTAGACATTAAATATAGCCACTTGTGAGCCTCCCTGGTAGCTCACAGGGTTAAGTCTCAGCACTATCAAGCTATCACCAGCTACTGCTGTGGGAGTTCAATGGCCAGGAACTTCTTTTTAGTGAAACTCATGCTGGCGACAAAGGACTGAAAATTTATTCTAGCACCAGAGAGATGAGGCACTCTGATTGTTTTCATTTGGTTGCACCCCAAGATAGTGCTCAGGGATATCTGTTGAATAGGGCAACTCAAACTTCAGAAAAAGTAACATTAAACATATTTAGTCCTTTAATTCTTTCCCAACTTTTTAGATATTCCAGACCTTCAGAAATGCCAGAATAGTAAAATGAACACTAGTTTACTAACGATGAACATTCAGACACACTGGTTTTTCTCTGCACGCAGTACTTTGTTTAGTTTTGAGAGTGAGTCCTGGGATCCATGATGTGTCAACCCTGAAGATCTCAGCACACAGCCCTAAGTGCACGTGTGTTCCTATCTCGCTGTGACAGAAATGCCACCCTGAGGGAATGTCACACTGACAGGACACTAGTTTGTAAGATACAACCCCCAACCCCTAGTCTCAAACATCCTTTCAACCCTACACCTGGCACCATTTCTCTTTGGCTCTTTTAACCAGAAGAGCTTAACCAGTCCCTCATTTCCACTGCTGAATCTGGGGGGCCACTGACTTAGCAGTGTGCCTTCATCCTTCTCCTGTGAGCAGGTTCTAAGTGAGCATACTCAGCAGGGACTTCATATAACAGTTCTTCAATGAGAAGGATCTTTTGCCCTTTCTTACCAACCACTCCTGTGGTTCCATCTCCAATTTCATCATCCTGTGACTTGGACAGCTCCACCATCAGCTTCGCAATCTGATGATCAACATCCATCATGCTTAGAATGGTGGCACCATCGTTGGTCACAGTCACATCACCATCCTTATCCACCATCATCTTATCAAGCCCTAGGAAGACAGCAATGTTTATTAAAATTTTAAAAAAGGGCCTCCCTGCTGACACAGGGGTTGAACACCACACTGTGGGGCTTCCGCGGCCACTGTAGCGCAAGTTCAATCCCCCACCCTGGGGTCTGACCCACATGGCACAGCAGATCTCTCGTCTTGCCCACTGCTTCCCTCAGCAGTGTATTTCAGTCAATCTGCTTGTTCTGGACCCTGCTCTGTCTCTAGTGAATCCTCACCCTTTGTGTCTCTGGCCTGTACCCCAGCTCATGTATGCAAGTAATTATTATATCTATTAATTACAAATTTATTAATAAATAATTTATGCATACAAAAGCTGGGGTACAGGACAGAGGTACGGGGGTGTCTATGTATGAGAGAATTCACCAGAGACAGAGTGGGGAACAGAACAGGCAGATAAACTGAAATACACTGCTGAGGGCAGCAGTAGGGCGAGACAGGCGTCTGCTGCGTCATGTAGGTCACCTTCCTGGCGGGGGATAGAACTCGTGCTGCAGATAGCTATATAGTGCTGTGATTTACCACCATGCAACACCAGGGAGGTCAAAGACAGCTCTGGGCCAAAAACAACAACAAAAAACAAACAAAAAAACCAACCAAACAAAACAAAACCACTAGGAATCTACATCAAGAAATTTGACTTCTTGACTAGGTTGCTAGCTATGAAAAACTATAAATAGAAAATTCAAAACAAGATGACATTTTTAGATTCACTAATATGAAGCAAACCCTGGAAACTCTCAAATGCCTAAAACCAGGGTAACAGCAAAAAACCCAGAGAACATTACTATAAAGCTACTGTTAATAACAAAAAAGGTACAACTATGATCCCTACAGTATTGTGGGGAAGGTAATCTAACCTTAAAGCGCATAAACTCAAGGACTATAAATGTGCTAAGAGCCTGGAATTCACTGAAGAAGTCTGGCCATGGTGTGGGAGGAGGATGCCCTTCCATTTCTCAACTTGCTACAGAAAATGTATTGACAATTTATACAATTTAAAAATATGTTAAAAACAAAGAATGACAGACTCTTACCATTTGGTCCAAGAGATGTTCTCATTGTGTTTGCCACAGCCTTTGCTGCCATTATATGAGACTATGGGAGACAATGAGAAAGCAAATGTTCAAGTCACATATAATTTTAATAATTAAAAAAAATACAGCTGATGGTTATAAAAAGTCACCCAGGGACTCCTGGTCTCCAAATGTATGTTGGTCATCCATATGTATGTTTCTACATATAAGATGCAACACACAGGCTGAAATATCCCCAGGTGCTATAACATTCACAACTATTAGCTATGGTGTGTGATTTTTTAACTTATTCACTTATTTATTACTGAAATATCATTTGTTTACAACACTGTTTATGACTTAGAATTATAGGATCTCCTCTTCAGGTAATGTCACCATACCACACCTACCACCCAAACACCCAGTCCTCCACCGCATGTTCGTACTCCAGTTTTGTTCTCTCTTCCACCTCCTCCAATAACCTCAGTTCTACAATCAGATTTCTAGGAGTCACTCCTGGTTCGGCTTTATTTGATCTTTTATTTTTTCCTCTACAGTCTATAGATAAGTGAAAGCATAGGCTGTTTGCCTTTCTCCTGACTTACTTCGCTTAGCACAATCCCTTGGAGTTCCATTGTAAATGGCGCTGCAATCAACTGTGCAGATACACCTCTGAATTAGTGTAGATACTCAGGAGTGGAATTGCTGGCTCAAATATCTAGTTTTAATGTTCTGAGAAAACCTCCACACAGGCTGTACCAGCCTGCATCCAGGCGGTGATTCTTATGGAAAAGAACCAGAACCTGGCACTCTGTTCTCTCCCTGGCTCCTTAGCAAGTCTGGGAGGCATGACCAGACCACAGTGCAAGGCGCACATCGAGTGATGAGTTCATTCCTAAGTACACAGCACCTTAGAGACTTCTCTCAGTCAGTATACATGACCCATACACCAAGGGTCACCCCTGCCTGTCACCGGCCAGTGGCAACAAAACCACAGGCAACAGAAGCCTGTGACCATCCTTTCATTTCCCATACACAATCAGACCCATTTTTTTCCCTTCTAAATGATTTTTTTTTTATTGTTGCCATCACCAACCTAACACAGGATCTACAGTACCCTACAGAATTCCAGGGATTCTTATTTCACCCCTCTATTCTTCAACTTCATCCCACCTCAAGCTAACCCAACCATTTTTCTCACACATTCCACTTACCAGTTCCCAAATGACCTCCCAGTGCCTCAACGCTCAAGTCAAAAGCTTCTGCTTTTCCTGAAAGCCCTCCACCATCTGAGATCTAGTCCCCTTTTAGAGGATGGTTGCTGTTTGTCCCCCAAACCTGTCTTTTTTTTTTTTTAAAGATTTTATTTATTTATGCATACAAGCACTGGGATACAGGCCAGAGGTGTGGGGGGGGTGAGAGGATTCACCACAGAGAGCGGGGAGCAGAACAGGCAGATCAACAGAAGTACACTGCTGAGGGGAGCAGCGG
>JAGFMF010011402.1:1140157-1185141 GCA_019455555.1 Galemys pyrenaicus
TCTGCCACACCATGTGGGTCCCCCCCTGGCCGGCAGCAGGGATCGAACTCGTGCTGCAGTGACTGCGGTCTGCTTCATAGTGCGTTGCTTAACCCACTGTGCCACCAGGGAGGCCCCCAAACCTGTCTTCTAACCCCCAGAGCACTGATGCACAGTAGGTTCTCTGGCTCTCAAAATCCTGACCAGCTTTAAAAGCAGTTCGAATACATGTTTTGCGTAACCTTCTCTGTCACCCACCTGGGGGGTAACAAGACAGAGTCCATTGGGGCTGTAAATACCTGTAATTCTTACAATTCCCACTGACTATCTTGTCTATATTGGAATCTTTAAAGGTTAATAGCCACAAGCAGGTGGTTCTTAATTAGGGATCAATTTTATCCTCCAGGAATTATTTCCGGTAGTTACTATCAGGGATGGGGCTGTGACTGGCATGAAGGCTGTATCGTTGATGAGTTGAGTTGAAGAGGACATGTCTACATGAATAAAATTTGGATCCTCTGACTGTCCAATCAGCTGTCTACTGGTTGATGCTGACTGTTAGGGAACAGTCTACCAATCGACAAATGACAAACATCCTACACAGGACAGGCTCCCACAAGAGACTGTCCTGGCCCTAAACATTACTAGTGCCATGGCTGAGATCCCTCTCTCAGACCACTTGCCAGACAGAGGTGGGCTTGAACCACACCCACTTCTTTACTAGCTACCTGAGTGTAGGCAACTACTTAAGTGTGCTTTGGTCAGGATTTCAATTCTATAAAATAACACCTATCTCAGAGTGTGAAGGTTATTTGACATGTTATTAAGTAGTTAATACAGCAGCTGATGCAAAATAGCCTCTAGTGCCTCCATGGTTATGTCTGGTGGGTGTACTGGATGGTCCTTTAGTTGAAAAATGGAACTGAACTTGTAAGACTGAGGCCATTCTTGAACTTATGCCCTCATATTTCTTGTCTTCAGCTTGACAGAGACATTAGAGTACAACCTTCTACTGATGAGGTTCAGAGATATAAATTGTCTAAGTCAAAAGGAAGAGTCCATGAAGAATGGTCTGTTTCCGCCCGCCCTGGTGGTGCAGTGGGTTAAGCAACGCACTATGAAGCAAATCGCAGCCACTGCAGCACAAGTTTGATCCCTGCTGCCGGCCAGGGAGGTGACCCACATGGCGTAGCAGACCTCTCCTGCTGTGCCCGCTGCTCCCCTCAGCGGTATGTTTCTGTCAATCTGCCTGTTCTGCATCCTGCTCTGTCTGGTGGATTCTCTCACCACCCCCACACCTCTGGCCTGTACCCCAGCGCTTGTATGCATAAATAAATAAATCTTTAAAAAAAAAAAAAAAAAGAACGGTCTGTTTCATAGTTTAAGCAAAACCCCATGATACTAACTGGGAAACCTGAGACCTAATGACAGTTTCCCTCCTGCCTTTTCTGCCATAGTTTATGAGTAACCTTGATCACAGGCCACTTGTAACTTTCACGTCTGGGAACTGTTGTAACTTAGACTGTGCTCCATGAAACCCAGGGGCTCTGCGGCCCTTCAACCTCCCTGTCCTTGGTTTCCTTTCCCCCACTCCGAGCAGGACTCATTTTCCATCCAGATTAGTCTCTATCAATCACCGGAACGTGCTTCGGCTATCATCCCTGAATCCCGCCCCCCTCCGAAACTGGTGATTCAAACGCGCACAGCCCTGGCTAAGACTGTTGGTGTTCACTTTCTAGTCCAGCAACAGTAACTTCTTCCTTAAGGATGTATGTTTCTGATACGACGGGATATCCAAGAACACGCATAAAGATAACCGGAAAGGAAAATAATTGGCAAATGACTAAGCTTTCCAGCTGTGACAAAGAGGCGCCCCCCCCCCCCCTTCGTGTTAGGGCGGTCGCAGATACACTCGGGTCAGAAGTGACCCGAGAATGCCTTCGAAGCCTTTCACCTGGGGACGCCCCACGGAGCGGCTCCTGGGCGGGGATACAGGGGGCCCAGCATCTTCTCATCAGGATGTCAAATGGACCCACCTACGCGGACCGGCGCCTACGGCGCCGAACCCCCAGACTGGGACCAAAGGCTAATCCACTAGCCTCGCCAGAGTTAAGGAACGGGGTGCAGGCCGGGGCGGAGGAGTGCCCACGGCCTCCCTTTTCTCGCGGGCACATGGCGGAACCGCTCCCCTCAGGCTGCGACGGGGTGCAGGCCGGGGCGGAGGAGTGCCCCCGGCCTCCCTTTTCCCGCGAGCACATGGCGGAACCGCTCCCCTCAGGCTGCGCAGGCGCAGAGCTTCAGGGCCCGGCTGCCTCCTCGCTTGCCAGCGCATGGGTTTCCCCGCCTCACCTTGAGGGCCTCTAGTCCCATAAGACGAGACTTGCGGTCCTGGTCCTTGATGATCAGGAAAGGACGCCCATATTCATCGAAGGCGAGAGTCCCCACGGACGCCATAGCGCTGCAGCCGGAGTTACGTTCCCGCACCGGGCGGAGACCACTCAAGAACCCAGAGAGCGACTTCCTATCGCGGGAGGGAGCAACGCTCGCGCAGGCGCAATGCAGGAGGCGTGGGACTCGTTTCCGATACTAGTTTAACGCCGGGACAGTACTTTCTGGAATGGGCCGCCTTCGGAAACTTCTATCGTTCAGAACGTTGTGGGGGAAGTTTAAAGATAAGGGGAGGACTTTTAGATCCACACACTTATGTAGACCGAATTCAGTCATGTGTTCAAGATATACAGTGAGAGTATCTGGACAGTGGGTGCCAACGAAGAATGCGTTCACTTAGAGCATTGTTTTTTCCCTCCTTTCTACCCCGGCTCCGGGAAGATGGTAGAATCTACTTCCGGATTTCCCTCCCCCACCCAACTGCTGGAAATCTCGCGATGGCGGGAGGAGGTGAGCGGCGGCCGCGGGCCTCGGGCTTTTGCGGTGTGTGCTGCTCGCTAAGCGGTGCGGTGCGTTGTTCTGGGGTCGCCGAAGTCCGACCTGCGGGGTTGGCGCGGGCAGGCGGAGGGTGTTTACTCTGGGGTGCTGGCTGGCTTGTGATCCTAGGGGAACGGCCTTGTCTTCTGAGCGCCCCATGCCTGCTCTTAATTCTCAGACTTGTTATTTCACTCATCTATAATAAAAAATTTCGAGTGAAACAAACTAGAATAGAGAACTTAAGAGACAGATCAGTGGCTGCGTGGTACTGGGGGTGGTGGGGACGGAAGTCCAAGGATGAAGGGCTTCTTGTGGCGGTGATGAGTGCGCTGAAGCGGGTCGAGGTGGGGCGCACATGCCTTTGGGGACACAGAGCTCCCGGGAGGCGCTCACAGATCGTTGGACTCGTGAAGCACATCCGGGCAACGCTGAAAGCTCCGCTGCCCCTGCTCCCCACAACTGCAGGGCAAATCAGAGAGGCTGCGGCAGTTGTCACTCTCAGCCTTGCGCTAAGATCTTTCTACACCTGCCCTAAAGAACCATAAGAGGATAGTATTGTGTCTGAGTCGAGCTTTAGCAAGGACGAGCCTAGTGTAACTTACACACCAAGGTCAGTTCTGAAACTCCAGACTGGTGCTCAATGGCAGTGCCCAGTCAACCTTTAACCGGTTGACAGATGCAGTTTTTAAAGTACGCTCAGACTGCAGGGGGTTGGGGTGGGGAGCTTGGAAGCCCCTTCCACAAGCCTGGAAAGTGCCTGGAAGCGTGATTAAGTCCCTTAATTTCCATCACCATCTGTCCTAAACTTCTCGCAGTCGGCTTTTGTGGTGGTGGTGTGTTCTCAGTTGTTTTTCCACCACGAAGCAAGTTTTAAAAGTCACTTTAGTGACCTCAGGAGTCAAGAACTCAGGAGTAAAGAACCCCCCTCCCCCTCCCTCCCTCCGTCGGGTCATGGCTGTGGGCCCATCCTGTGTTCAAATTGTGCTTCCTCAAAGTAGAACAGGTGACCACATTTTTATAGGTAGGTGGGCAGAATAATAATCCCCCCTCCCCCAGTATGCCCACATCTTATTGCCCAGTATCTGTGAATAATTTATGGGGAGACCACAAACATGGTCAAGGCAGGCACTGGGATGGGAGTGCTCCTGGTTTGTCCCTGTGACCCTGTGTAATCAATTACAGGGTTCTTGGAATGGAAAGAGTGAGGCAGGAGGCTCAGAAAAGATGTGCTGGCTGCATAGGGCATGATGGACCATGGCAGGAGAGTGCAGGCAGCTTCTAAAGCTGGCAAGCTCATCCACTGACACCGGAGCTCCCAGACAGGATGGACCATAATCACGGAGTGTGGTTTAACGCTCCTAGTTGGTGGGCATTTCTTACAGCACCCACAGGACAGGAACCCAGGGACCTTTTGAATTAATAGGGAGATGGTGGACAAGACCTTCCCCAAGGATGGCAACTCAACCCCCCTCTTTTTACTTTCCCCTGTTTCCCTCTAGTTCTTTGGTAGGGTTCTGAGCCCCAGCCTCTGCTCATTACACCTCCACAATAACTCCAGGACCCTACTTTGCAGAGAGGAAAACATGTTTCAGAGAAGGGAAGGGTCATGTGGTCTGATTGAGGCTAACACCAATCTTAAAGTGGTGAGATCCTGTAAAGGAAAAATACGTTTTACTAATTTACCATTGATTTGCAAAATTATATACATTGTGTGTGTGTGTACCTCTTTGCCTCTGTGTGTGTAAGTGAATCAATTTTTGTTAAATATTAATGCCAAACTAACTTCAAAAAAATGATCAATTTGCTCCTTTCCCAGCCTTTAATAAGATAATTGGATTCTCAGTAGCTCTGCAAAAAATAAAAACATTAACTATTATTATTGACAATAAAATATAGACAATAATAGCTAAAAAGTGGGTGTTTTAAAAGACAAAGTTCAAGAGGAGGCCATCAGTTTCTTGGAGCTTGGGGTATGCTTGCTTTATTTCATACTTGTGATAACATTGATGTGATTATTATTGGTTCTATTTGGACTTATTTTAAAAGTCTTTATTACTATGTTTACGATTGTTAGTTTATTGTTCTTTATTGAAATTTGTATGTGTGGGACTGGATTATAGGTGTCTGGATAGTTTTGATGTGGAATGCTTATTTCTTATCTGAAATAGAGTAATAATTAGATATATTCAAGCTTGCTTATGAGAATTTGTTCTGAACCACAAGAACACAGACTTCATGGTCAGCACTTGAAGGTGTAGATGTTGTATTCACAAGAGACCAGATGGGCTGGAAGACATTGTTTTCAAAGGATGACTTCCAGAAACAAATAAAAATCAATGTGTTGGAGAGAAAAGATGTCAGTCTTCCATTAGCGTTGAATTATATTCTCTAAAACACTTTAATTTAGTGGATGGAATCTAAAGCTCATTGTGGAATCACATCTTGGCCATTAAAGTTGTATTCAGCTAAATCATTCTTTAAAAAAGCATGAGTTTATTTGTCTATAAGAATTGTAGGGGGCCTCCTTGGTGGTGCAGGGGCTACGTCTTAGTGCTATCAAGCTGTCACCAGCCACTGTGCCGTGAGTTCGATCTGTAGCCAGGGAGCTATTCCACATATGGTGCAGCAGACCTCTCCTGTCTCGCTCACTGCTCTCCTCAGCAGTGTATTTCAGTAGATTTGCCTGTTCTGCTCCCCACTCTGTCTCTGGTGAATCCTCTCACCCCCTGTACCTCTGGCCTACACCCCAGTTCTTGTATGCATAAATAAATAAAAGTAAATCTTTAAAAAAAGAATTGTAGGGAGAAAAACAGGACCTGGGATTTCTGATATGCTGGCTCCTCTATATTTTCTGCTTGCTCTCAATCTAGGTGCATCCACAGAAGCACTGAGAGAAGGTGATCAGTCACCACCCACCCGGCCCACACCTCTGGGAGTCAGCAGCCCCAAGAAGAGCCAATGGGGCTTCTTAATCACTGGAGTTGTCAGTGGTACACTGGTGGCTGTGTATGCTGTGGCCACACCGTTTATAACACCAGCCCTCCGCAAAGTTTGTTTACCGTTTGTGCCAGCAACGACAAAGCAGATTGAGAATGTTGTGAAGATGTTGCAGTGCAGGAAAGGCTCCCTGGTGGACATTGGCAGCGGCGATGGGCGTGTTGTGAGTTTTGCTAAAGACACTTGAATGAAGTTTGGAACCAGAATTGTTAAAAGCACTGTGAGGCTTTGCTCAAGACTGGCTATATCTGACAATTTAATGAAGTGTTTAATTTTGTGTGTTTGGCCAGGCTAGCAAACCCTCCAGCATGAATTTGGAATTTATTTTTCTCTAATTTTTTTCTTAAAGGATTACTTTGTAGATATCCCAGGTAAGAAGGAACAGTTAATTGGTAATGATGAAATTGTCCATTGAAAAACTTGCACTAACAGAGTTGGTGTAAGTAGAAAAAATAGGTTAAATCATGGCGTTTCACTACTGCAGTATTTTCACACTTTTGCACCCATATTTGCACATGTACATTTGTGTGTCTCTATCTATTTCTGTTTCTACATGTCTATTAATATCTACCTGGTAATATTGTTGAGATGGGAAGAGGCAATGCATTAATCCCCACTTATCCAAGATCAGATTATTAGTGACTTCAACTCACTTTGACCCTGGCTGGAAACCCATAAATAAAGACTTAAGGCCATTGACCAGCTAATGGGTGTCCCAGAATGTTCTGTGGGTGAGATGGCACTGTACTTAGGTGACTAGAATAAGGCTATGATGTGGGGACCTAAGCATGGAGGCCTGCAGCCCCTGAAGACCTGTACGCTGTCATATCAGTGAGACTGGGAGTCATCAGGAACAGGTTAAAATGTGACTTATTGTGGGGCCTCCCTGGTAGGGCAAGAGGAAGTCACAGCCTATGAAGATAATCCTCAGCTACTGTAGCAGGAGTTCAATCCCCAGCCAGGGAGGTGACCCACATAGGGCAGTAGACCTTTCCTGTCTCGCCCACCGCTCCCCTCAGCAGTTATTTCAGTCATTCCTTCTTTCTGCTCTCCCCACTCTGTCTCTGGTGAATTCTCTCAACCCCCACACCTCTGGCCAGCTCTTGTATGCATAAATAAATCTTTAAAAAAAAAGTGACTTACTGTGTTTTAGAGAAATCAGGAACTGTGTAGGTAAATCAGGAGAAAATTTTAACATCCAGATTTAAATGTCATACATTGCTGAGTGGTTTCTCAGAAGTTGGTTTCCTTCTTAAGGGGTGAGACCACAGTTGCTTGGGAAATTCCCTTTGGTGGGACACCCATTCAGGGATGTCCCCTGGAAGAGGAGTGGCAAGATAAGATGAGTGGAGAGAACCCAGGACCAGCCAGCTGGTCAGGAGAAGCCAGAGCCTCCAATTCTTGACTTTATTTGGAACTCTTCCCATTTATCAGTTTTGAGTTCTGAAGGAACAATCTTAAATCTAAGGAAACATGTCATTTACTGCATATTCCTCATCATCAGGTTTTTCTTAAAGATGACAACCTGTTCACCAGACATTCTCCCAGGCAGGCTCATTTTGCCACTTTCTGTCTGACCCACCCAGGGCTGGCTGGTCCAGACAGCTGGTGACACTGCTGTCTAGAGCAAACCCCCAGCTTTGTGCTCTGATGCTCCAGTGAAGCCTCTGATGAAAACAAGACAGCTGAGCTTACAGAGCTGGTGTTGTCTCGTCTACAAAGCTCAGTGACTTGGAGACACACCTTGAAATGTCTTGGAAAAAGGAGGTGCTTTTTGGTTGGATGATTTAAGATAAAAGACCATAAGTAGGACTTGTTGGTGTCTTTTGACTATGTAAGATGGTTTCTTCTTCTTTGGAATAAACACTGCCTCTTCCCGCAGGTCATAGCAGCTGCCAAGGAAGGATTCACGGCGGTGGGCTATGAGCTAAACCCCTGGCTTGTCTGGTACTCCAGGTACCGCGCTTGGCAAGAAGGGTTGCAGGCCTCTGCCAGGTTTCACATTTCAGATTTGTGGAAGGTATGTGAGGCGAGGTGGTCTTGGAAAACTTTGAGATTCATGATGATTAAGAGTGAATATTGAAAAACGTGTTAAAAACATTTAAAATGCATCTGAATGTTTCAGCACAATGAGATGTGATCACCTTCAAAGTGGTAGGTTTACAAGCCCCTCTTCTTGAGGGCAGAAGTGTAAGGCTTGGGGCAGAATAGGTCACATGAATCCCGAGGATTTATTTGCTCATGTGAAACAGTTCTCATTTCTACTTATTTTGAAATGATGAGATTTACCTCTCGGGAATCTTGTAAACTGCGATTTGGGCATTAATTTGTTAATACCGTTCTAGGTAAATAGGAGACGTTTCAGTGTGTGTGTGTGTTTTGAAAGAGATAGAGACAGGTGTGAGAATAGAGAATCCATCATCTGAGCTGTCATGGCCCTCTCTGTTCTTCATAAAGTACATGATGCCACCAGGTACATTGTACAGGCTCACCTTGGAGACACTATAGTTAGTTCCAGACCCCTGCAGTAAATCTAATGTAGCTATAATGTGAGACACATGAATTCCCTGTTTCCCAGTGCATGTAAAAGCCATGTTTACATTCTCCTAGTAAGTACACAATAGCACATTATATTAAAGTCAATGTATGCAACAGAATTATTTTTTTTTATTGCAAAAATGGTAACTCATGGAACTATTGGAAAAATGGTGCTGGTGGGCTTGCTAGGTGCAAGGTGGTCACAGAGCTGCAATCCGTAGGAAGCACGAACTCTGCAAAGCACAATAAACCCAAATGCAATGAAACAAGGTGTGCCTGTCCGCTGAAAATGCCCTATGATTTTGTCTCAGCAATCCTCCTTAAATGCACTTCCTTAAATAAGAACTTCCACTGTAACATTGTTATCAGAGTAAATAAGGCTTTCTTTGGGCAATGAAAATTTTGACTGGCAAAGCACTTCCCTAATTTTTTCAACTAAAGACTGCTTCATTGCATTTTTTTACTTAGTGTTTTAGAGAAGAGGAGGGGCTAGAATTTTAAGGGTGGCTACACATAAACACAAGGCATCCCCGGCAGCCCTGGCATCCCAGCATTGGTGAACAGTGGAGTTGAGCGGGAACATGTGCAGTGGAGACCAGGTTGCCCAGGGTGACCTGGCTTGGCCACCACCTGGTCAGTCCCTGGCCTGTCTGACAGATGACCTTGACTCAGAGAGGTGGGGAGATTGTGGGGTCCTGCGTGGAGTTGCCCTGAGGATGGGATCCTCACTGGGCAGAGTTTGGAAAACCAGTGCATTGAATTAGCATGAGTAGAAAGTGTGAGCTGATAGTCTCATCCTGATGAAATAAAAAAGAGGGCCTGTCTTTGTGAAAACCCACTGTTTGATGAAATGGAAAATGGTTACTCATTTTGAAACAAAAGTTATGCTTAATGTTTGGCCTTTAAAAATTAACGACTAAACCCATCTTGCCTGCTTCTCCTAGGTGACTTTTTCGCAGTACTCGAACGTTGTTGTCTTTGGGGTGCCTCAGATGGTGAGTACCAAGAGTGTCTGACCCCCTGGGTGTTGATTAAGGCTCTGCTCAGCATCCCCCTCCAGCCGGTGGCATCCAAGAGTCCCCAGGGACACTGGGCCTCAGCACATGCATTTAACCAAGGACATCAGGGCCTTAAACATTGAATCAGGAAAGAATCAATCATAGTTTTTAAATATCTGCTTTCAGTAAAATCCTCAGTTGTCTACCTAAGCCAACAAATTCCATTCTGAAACCACTTTGTGAGCTCCTGGTGGCTTGGGTCATGTGAGATGTCCATGCTTGCTCCTGACATCTAGCCAGAATCCCTGGGAAGGGGCCTTCCCTCCATTGTGTAGGGTGGGTGAGTGACCACTGACCTCAGCTGACCTCTGTTGATTGGCTTCAACTGGATTTTGAATGTGCAGTCTCAAAAGTAAGGATGCTGCAAAAATGAAGAGGGCCCTAAATCCAGCATTTGGAAAGATGGCTGGTGCAAGAAACTTTTTTTTAAAAAGATTTATTTATTTATACAAGAACTGGGGTGCAGGCCAGAGGTGTGTGTGGGGTACTTAGTGGCTTCAGACATCTTCAGAGTGCTGCGACTTAACTCCTGTGTTACTAGGGAAGCCCCTGGAGCGAGAGGCTTTTATTGTAATTGTTGCTTTGCAGACTGTAGCGAGAAACCCCTCATCACTTTTCAGTCTATAATTGTAGCCATAATAATCTTGGTGAGATTGGATGTTTGTGGAAAAGCCACTATATAACTGACATAATGTTTAATTGAAAAAAAAAAGGAAATTTGCTTTTTGGTAGTTTTGTTTTCTTATTCACACTTTAATTTTTGTATAAGATGTTTCAATGCTTGAGAAATTTTTTTAGTGTTAAGACCTTCAGTATAATGCCATTTTTTTCTTTTTAACTTGACGTAGTAGGAATGCTTTCATTAGCCATGAAAATTATAGGATTCTCTATGCTTGCAATAAATTCTCAGTAAGCCTGAAATTAGGATGAAGTTTGGTTGTCTCCACTTAGGTTATAGAACTGAGAAGAGGTAGAAGGGCCTAATTGCCAGTCATTTAAAGAAACTAGCTGGGATCACAGGTTTGCCAGGGAATTTGATGGCTGATGCTTGGGTTTTTCTGTTTAATTTGAAATATTTTTTCAAGATGGTTAAACAACAAGATTAATTCTTAGACTCTGTGATAAATATACTGGTGACCAGAGGAGAGGGGATGGACAGTCCAGGGTGGTGGAGAGATACAGAGGGAGGGCCTAGGTGGTAGAGCTTGGTTGAGGGTGTGAGGCACACAGGGAGGGGTGAAGTTGTATTCCTCAGATTTTCTAGTTATGTCAACGACTAACACAACAAAATTTGAAAAGGAGGAAAAACATTTGTTTTAATGTTTAATTTGAAATGTTAATTTGATGTATAAAAACAATAGGGTCCTGGTGCTGTCTGGAAAGGTGGGTTAAGTCTGGGATCTGGAGCTCCGGCAGCTCTGGACCAGCAGGGGGCAGCATGGCCTTTGGCAGTGCCTTGTGGGCGGGATCCCTGGGGTCCAGCTCCAGAGCTGCTCTGTGTTTGAATATGGTCCCTCTGGGAGCTGTTCACTCAGAAGTAAGAGTACTGTTTTTCTGATGAACACTTCTGCCATTATTTTTATGTCTGAAATAAGGGAAGTGTAGCCTTTCCCCATTCCCAGGAAGGGGGGGCAACTGGAACACCTATATTTCTCAGAATTCCGTCACTCGTGTCACTTTTCTGAGCTGTGGTCAGTGTGAATCAGCAAAGCCCATACAGCACAGACATTGCTAAGGCAACCCCAGGACATAGAGGACACAAGATCATGAGAGGGATGCTTAGGAAGGGAAGGTCAAGTTCAGCTACACCTGCTATTTTAAGTCCTGGCAGATGGATCACTCTTGAGATCAGGGGTGCTTTCTGCACGTGCCTATGTCCCATGCCACAGGCACCTAGATGCCCTTTTGGACCTGCTGATCCAGTTCTGGGCATTGATGGTCTAACCCAACACTGCTCAGACCTGAGAGCTGCGTTTTAGAACTTGGAGCAGCCATGTCTGTGTGTAAAGCCCTCTGTGACTGCTCGCTGCCCTGAGGTTGCCATTAGCTTAGTGCACACCTCTGTCCTCTCCAACCTGGACTCCACTGTGTGGGGTCTGACCTCACCCTGACTCTTTCCCCCAGCTCTGGTCAAACCCCACTCCTCTAGTCCCCCTCCCGGGAAAATGACTCACCACTACTCTCAACTTTGACTTCATTTCAAAAGTCCGAAAGTCGCACGATGACCCAGTGGGGAACCCCCAGGCCCTGTTTCCCACTTGCAGCACCTGCTTCTCTTTTGGTTCTGGTACCACACAAGCCTGAGGGCGGGCCTGGTGTCTCTTCTGTTCCTGGATGTCACTCAGATAATACTGTGAATAATGAACATGGTGCAGACGGTTCCATTGAGTACACATTCCTGTCAGGAGTGAATCCTTTGTCTTTCATTCATTGATTCGGCAGTGTCTACTTGCTGTCCACTAAGCGCCAGACCCTGTTTTGAGTGTTCATGAGATAATCATATACAGCGTGCAGTGCGGGAGATGGTGCTATGGAGTGAGCCCAAGAGCAGTGGGGCTGATGGTGTCCTCAGAGAGGGAATGTGTCTAGGCAGATGAACAGCCACTGTGAAGGCAGGGGAAGGGTGAGGTCAAGAGGAAATAGGGGCCTGGACTGGAGGACGCTGTGTCCTTATGAGCTGGAGTCTGTGCATTGTGAGTAGGGGATGGGGTCCTGCTGGGTTGAAAAGGATCATGGGCTGCCCTGGGAGAGAGAGGAGTCCAAGGTGACTCCAAGGTCACTGGCCTGACCAACCAGAGTTTGGAGTTACCCTTCAGATCTGGGAAAGTGCAGCCTGAGCCTCTTGGGGAACATCAGGATGGGGTGTGGATGTGAAGTTGGAGATTTGTGTGGGGTGCCAGTTTGGCTGGCCTGGAGGGAGGACAGAGAGGGAGTGGTGGGCATCAGATGGATTAGGTGTCATCATCCAGAGGAAGTGAAGCCCAGCAGTGGCTAAGATCCCCCCCAGGAGGGCCAGCCCTCCAAGACTTGAACCCTGATCTCTCACCTCAGAGCTCTGGGAAATGAGGGACCCCTAGCAAAGGACTCAGGAGTGGAAGCTGGGTAGGAGGGAACCTGGAGGTGGGGGGTGGGGGAGAGTAGGGTATGACTGGGTAGGTCTGGGGAGGGACAAGCTGAGGGGAGGGGTTGGTCACTCTCGATGCTAACATTTGGGGAGGCAGGAAGAATGAAATGACCCAAAGCTGGGATGGACGTGGCTACTTTGTCTTGTCTTTGAGCTGGTTTCAACTTACGTTTAAAGTTTTGAAGAAGTAATTAGAATGTGATGAGTTGGAGTCAGTTTGAAACCTGTGACTGTGGAAGCACTTTGAATTCTATTAGAAAGCCATGCACGCAGCCTCTTCCTCAGGGTATGGCAGCGAGACTCAGCCTTTGTGCATATTTGTGTATAATTTAGTTTGTTAATTTCTTATGAGATAGGAGAGGTCTGCTGTGCCTTATGTGGGTCCCCTCACTGGTCAGGGATTGAATTTAGGCTGCAGTGGCTGATGATAGCTTGATAGTCCTGAGATTTTAGTCCCTGTGCCACTCGGGTGTGCCTTTCATTTTTAGGTTTCTCTCAACTTAGCATATGACAGTCATCTGGAAAGAAAAGAAATGGTGAAAGGTGGGGGCCTCCCTGGTGGCGCAGTGGGTTAAGCAACGCAATATGAAGCAAACCGCAGCCACTGCAGCACGAGTTCAATCCCTGCTGCCGGCCAGGGAGGGGACCCACATGGCACAGCAGACCTCTCCTGCCTCGCCCACTGCTCCCCTCAGCAGTGTGCTTCCGTTGATCTGCCTGTTCTGCTCCCCGCTCTGTCTGTGGTGAATCCTCTCACCCCCCACACTTCTGGCCTGTACCCCCAGTGCTTGTGTGCATAAATAAATAAATCTTTAAAAAAAAAAAAAAAGAAATGGTGAAAGGGCAGAATAATAGTAATCTGAGCATAGTTATAACTATGCTTTCTATGAGCAAAATCACCATAGGAGACCTCTGATAGAGAAACATATTGTCTCATTCTTTGCTTAATTTTTCCCTCAAGGAAAAAACTTTCCTTCCTTACTTTCTTTTTTCCTTCCTTCCTCCCTTCCTCCCATCCCTTCCTTTCCCCCTTTCCTCCTTACTTCCCTCCCTCCTTCTTCCCCCTTCCAAGCTCCTTCCTTCTTCCCTCCTTTCTTCTATCCCTGTTTCTTCCTCTCACTCTTTTCACTAGCTATTAGAGAATAGGTGTATTCCACACTTAATGGGATCTGTTCTTTGTATTTTGCTATTGAATTTTGGCTCAATATAGCATGGGGTCAGTCATGCAGAGGAATTTTTCCAAGCACTTTTTAAAGATACAGGTTAGGGATAAGTCTCCACAGAAGCACTTTTGATTGATTTATTTTTAAAAAGATTTATCTATTTATGCATACAAGAGCTGGGGTGTAGGCCAGATGTGTGTGTGTGTGTGGGGGTGGTGGTGAGAGGATTCACCCAAGACAGAGTGGGAAGCAGAGTAGGCAGATCTATTGAGATCTGCTGAAGGGGAGCAGTGGGTGAGACAGGACAGATCTGCTGTGCCTTTTGTGGGTCAGCTCCCTGGCTGGTGATTGAACTCAGGCTGCAGTGGCTGGTGATAGCTTGAGTCTTGAGATTTTAGTTCCTGCGCCACCAGGGAGGCTTGAGAACTATACTTTTTAAAATGTGATGTAGACTACCAGAAATCATTATCTGTATATCATGGATATATTTTTTATACAAAGTCTGACTAATTTCATTGTTTTTCAAGGTGGTAAAATGTGCCTATTTTTTCTTAGTCTAATTACACCATATTTCTTTGATTCTAGATGCTACTGGTTTAGATGTATCATTGCTGTTGAGAGGAAAAAACTATTGCTAATTACAACTATAGACAATGTCAATGGTAGGATTTCAGAGAATCTAAAAATGTGGAAAATATGTGTTATATGGTTGAGACAGAGAAGACTGAAATATTTAGGTTAGTAAAGAATTTGAAGTTGATTCTTATTTTAATTATTGCCACATAATGGTTTTAGTTAGACAATCAGAAAGCTGGGAGGCATGTCTGCTGAAAAAGGGCTGTTTTATTATTGATCTGATTCTCTTGTCACTGTCATTAAAGTGACTTCTGTAGTTTGTGGATTATTGGGTAATGTACTTATGCCCTGGAGTCACCATTTTTACAAGGTAATTTTGCAGAGGTATTTTAAATTAGGGACTGAGATACAGAGGATGTGGCAGAATCATTTCTTCTTACCAAACAATGACTGTCATTCTGCACAGATGCCGCAGTTGGCCAAGAAACTTGAACTTGAACTTGAGGATGATGCCAGAGTCATAGCTTGCCGGTTCCCGTTCCCAAACTGGACCCCCAACCAAGTCACCGGTGAGGGGATTGACACCGTGTGGGCATATGACGTGAGAACTTTCAGAGGATGTGACAAGAGGCCCTGAGCATCTGTGCCTGAACAGCTGGTCACGCAAATATAAGCATTACCGATAGTGTTTTCCTGAAATGATGGTGGTCTTTGCTTTCATAGACTCACAGCTGTGTCTTTAGCAAGAGTGATTTTCTTTGGTATGGATTGAGAAATTATTACTTTCCTTAACTTCTGGAGAAAACAAGTTATGAACAGGGGGTGGATTTAAAGTCCCATTTCAGGGTATCTTCTAAAATCTGTGCTGCTTTGATGTGTAAAAGATGGAGTATGTGACCACTGTGTGGATAGGTGGGGAGGGTGTCAGCAGCTCTTCACGTCATGGAGAATGTGACACAATGCCATAGATGAGAATAAACCACTTTTAAAGAGAGGTGAGTGTCAGCAGATGTTGGCAGCGTCCTATGGCTTTATTCAGACTTAAGATTTCTCTCTTTTCTGTATTTCATGACAAATTTTCTAAAGGATTTAGAGAGACATTCATATTTTATAAAATTTATTAGGAATTATTTGTTCCAAAGTTACTGTCTTTTATTGAATCCATGCTGTCTATGTGTTTGTGCATGTACATATTAACATTTCTGAATTTTTTAAAAAAATATTTATACATAGAAGAACTGCATACAAGACCAGAGGTGTGGGGGGTGAGAGGGTTCACCAGAGATAGTTGGGAGAAGAACAGGTGAATCTATTGAAATACACTGCTGAGGGGAGCAGCAGGTGAGACAGAAGAGGTCTGCTGCGCCATGTGGGTTACCTCCCTGGCTGGGGATTGAACTCAGGCCTTGGTGGCTGGTGATAGCTTGATAGTACTGAGACTTAACCCCTGCACCATTAGGGAGGCTCCAGGACCTCATGATCTTTAAAACAGCTGAAAAACTTCCTATCTGTGTCATTTTCATCTACTTCCATGCTTGGGGCACTTGGGTTGTCTCCAGCTCTTGACTGTTGTGAGTACATCAGTGAACACAGGGATGTATGTATTTCTTTGGATCACTATTTGTATTCTTGGTGTCACTTTTGATGTGTCATGTTACTTATTGTCATTTTCAAGGGCATTTGCATTTTGTCGAGGGATGCTTTACTATGGATTTGAATTGTAGCAAGATTGAAAGAGATGAATTTGTAAGAAAGAAGTCAGGTTCCTGGCTTCCACCTGGCCCTCACCCTACTCCAGACTACTCAACTGCATGTTTATGATAGCTCAGAGAAGGAAATTGGTCACCAGAAGTTTCTCTTGTGTTGCTGTAACTCTGTATGTTTGGTGATGCAGGGATGAGACCAGCAGACAGGATGTTGAAGCAAAGAGATGGAGGGCTACTGCTCTCCTAGGCAAATAGGAAACCTCCCAACTTCTTGGTAACTTTTATTCAGCAGCAGAACAATTAACAAGCATGTGTTATTTGCTAAAGAAGAAAAAAAAAAAAAACCATAGCCCAGAAGTTCAGGGATGCATAACTGTGTGCCAAGCCCACCTGCATGTAATTAGCCACTATTATCTAACAACTTTTTTGTTTCCTTCTTAACTTCTTCCAGTCTGAAAGAGTGTATGCCTAGAGCTGAGTGCAGCTCTTAATTAGCATGACTTGTTTGCAAATTTCACAAGGATCTCAGCATAACACTCCCTTCTGTCCTTGACCATGGAAGCTCACAGCTCTTGCAGCCTCTGGCTTCCCCCAACATCTTGATCTGAAAATGTTAATTATGGAGACTTGTAGTCCAGAAATTGTAATAGGGAGAGTTTCATGTACTGATTGTCTACCCACTGGTAGGTTGTTTACATATTATTTATTTATAATTCTCATATTAAACTTTTCAGTGTAGATATATTTCTCAGTTGGATAAACAGAGGCATTTAGGAAGTAATTTGTTTGCTAAGGCTCATTTACTAATTAGCATTCAGTGGAGCTGGTATTCAAACCCTGGCCTGCCTAAGAATCCACCACAACTGGGCCTCCCTGGTGGCTTAGGGGTTCAAGTCACAGCGCTATCAAGCTATCACCAGCCACTGGCCTGAGTTCAATCTCCAGTCAGTGAGGTAACCCACATGGCGCAGCAGACCTCTTCTGTCTCACCTGCTGCTCCCCTCAGCAGTGTATTTCAATAGATTCACCTGTTCTTCTCCCAACTATCTCTGGTGAACCCTCTCACCCACCTCCACCTTCCGCCCTTCAGGTTTGTATTCTAGTTCTTGTATGCAAAAACAAATACAAATAAATCTTTTTTTTTTTTTTTTTAAAAAAAGATCCACTCTAACTACCTGGGAGCTTAGATGTTGGTGACATTTGCATCACTCAGCAGCTTATGTTTCAGGTCTCTTTGAGTTGGTCTTTTATCAGTGGTCCAGAGACCCTGAGTTAGAGGCATGAGCTTGAGCAAAGGGGGAAATGGCAGTAATTCCAGAATTTTGTCCTCCGCTCATGGATGTGACCTTCTAAGCAGAAGTGAATTACCACTCACCTAAGGCAGGTTGGTGCAGACTTGCTGCTGGTCGGCAGAGACAAACTGTAACAGCTCACACAGTGTTAGTGCCATGCTGGGGCTGCAGCCATAAAGAACTTCAGCCTGGAGCAGAAACACAGATAAGGACCTACTTCTTAAGGATGGAGTCAAGGTCATGGTGTCCTTTCTCAGCAGGGCTGAATGCTTCAGAGGCCTTTCTTTTGGGCCAGCCAACACTGCTTTTTTGCCCTTGTCCTTACCTGGCTTTACCTCTAAATGCTTCCTCTTAGTAGGTTACCAACTATAGTGCCAGCAAGGGACACCGAGCAAGTTCTCGATTCTAGCAGATGGGGTAAAGGAAGGAGTCTTGGACCCCTCGGTGGCTTTTTAGTTTTATTTACAGAGCAGCCAGGTACATGGCAGGCATGGGTGCCGGGGGGCTAGGAGGCTGACAGTCCTTCCAGCCCCCGGTACATCTCACCCTCTTGGCTACTTTGCTTCTGCTTCTCTCTCGTCACCCTCTCTGCTTCTACTGCTGGTGTCCTGCTGCTGGTGTGCTGCTGCTGCTGCTGCCATCCTCATGATGCCACCCTTATAGACCTGTGTTCAAACCCAGGTGTGCCCACTTGCGCATGCCCACCTAGGCATGCATGCAGCACTGCAGGTGTCCATCATTACACCAATGGTGGAAGGGCAGAAAAGCCCTGCTGCTGCTGCTGCTGCTGCTGCTGTTTTGTTCTGCTGCTGCTGTCCTCATGATGCTGCCCTTATAGACCTGTGTCCAAACCCAGGTATGCCCACTTGCGCATGCCCACCTAGGCGTGCATGCAGCACTGCAGGTGTCCATTATTACACCAATGGTGGGAGGGTGGAAAAGCCCGAGACTTTTCTCTGACCCTACACCAACCCTATAGAATCAGCATTCCCTGAGAAGCCTCCTTTTAACTTTAACCACATCTTCAGCTAAAGTCACATTCTGAGATGCAGAGGAGTTAGAACTTGATCCTTGACTGAGAGAAAAATTTCAGGTAGGCAAAGACAAGCATCTGGATAATAGCTCAAGTAGTACCAAAAGTGGTATTAGGATGTAGGGGATAAATACCCTGTTCCACTGGATAAACAACATCTGTAGGGTAAAACCCACCTCAAGAAGGTTTAAATCCAGCTCAGGTTACCTCTGGGAAATTTAAGGAAAGTTTGCCCAAAGCACTTCCATGTTGACTGTATCCCCAACATACCAGTCAGCTCGGTGTCCTAGCACAGGAACCTGTCTCTGCTCATTTTTCCTCCTCTTCATCACCACTGTGCTCAGCTCAAATGCTTCAAGTCATCTTTTTTTTTTTTTAAGATTTATTTATTTATGCATACAAGAGTTGGGGTACAGGCCAGAACAAGGGAGGTAAGAGGATTCACCAGAGACAGAGTGGGGAGCAGAACAGGCAAATTGACTGAAACACACTGCTGACGGGAGCAGTGGGCGAGGCAGGAGAGGTCTGCTACGCCATGTGGGTCCCCTCCCTGGCCGGCGCAGGGATCGAACTCGTGCTGCAGTGGCTGCGGTTTGCTTCATAGTGCGTTGCATAACCCACTGCGCCACCAGGGAGGCCCTTCAAGTCATCGTTGACTCCAGTTTCCACCCCTTTTTAAAACTATCTTGTCTTGTGTAAGCATAAAGGACTGCGAAGGTTTTGTGACTTTACCCTCTTTGCAAACTTTTCATTTCACCCACGTTGAGGAGAGGTATGCTATTACTTATGGCTCTCCAGGTGGCATATGTTTCATATTTGTAATGATTCCTTGTGCTCCCTAGTCTCCCAGGGGCAATGACTCAGCCGATATTACACATATAGTGGGTTTTTGCTCCAACGGAGGAACTCTGAGCTTAGGCAAGTGTAGGGTCAGAGAACTATCAGGTCTTTCCACCCTCCCACCACTGTGATGATGGACACCTGCGGTGCTGGCATGCGCAAGTTGGCGCGGCTTAAATGGGCGGAGTCATAAGGAAGCCAGGACCGACTGGACCGACCAACAGCGAGAGCACCAACCAGCAGCAATGAGAGCAGCGGGAGAATAGAAAAGCATGAAAAGCCAACGAGGTCTCCAAGACTCCTTTCCTCGACTCATCTGCTAAGAACCATCCGGAACTTGCCCAGAGTGCCACCCTTTCCTGCCACTTCAGCAAGCCTCGACCTTACAAGAGTATGCAGCAGTCTAGCCAAACCTTGCCCCTATGTCATATTATTTTTCTTTCTTCTTTTTTTCCCCCTCACATACTTTCATTCCTCAGTTAAACATTCCCTTTAAACATGGGGGCTGAATCCTAAATCTTCATAATGATGAATTAAAAATGAAATCCCTCCAGTAAAGTGTGTGTAATCATTGTGTTCGTAGTCATTACTGACATTTATTGTTTAACATAAAAAACAAATAGGGATTATTTAAAAATCAGACCACAGGATATTTTTTTTTAAGATTTATTTATTTATGCATACAAGAGCTGGGGTACAGGCCAGAGGCAGGAGGTGAGAGGATTCACCAGAGACAGAGTGGGGAGCAGAACAGGCAGATCAACTGAAATACACTGCTGAGGGAAGCAGCAGGTGAGGCAGGAGAGGTCTGCTGCGCCATGTGTGTCCCCTCCCTGGCCAGGGATTGAACTGGTGCTGCTGTGCCACGGTTGCTTCACAGTGTGGCACTCAACTGCTGTGCCACCAGGGAGGCCCCATACCACTGGATATTCTTTATAAAAATCTGCCATTTGCCCCCTGAGGGAGACACTCTCTCTCATCAGGCTGTTTCCTGGTAAACACCTTTTAAGAGATAGTTTTTGCCTAAAAATATCTCTTCACAGAAGTACAGAAACACAGGTTACCCACAGAGAATTATCTCCCAACATGAGGAACTCAGCACAATGATCTATAAATCTTGCTGTAAGACTCTCACTCTTTATTAACAGTAGTTCTGGTTCTAGAACCAAACACACAGCAACTATGTTTAAACTTTGGTTGGTCATCACATAATAAAAAGCTAAAAAATATCTAAGGTGTCACCTTTCACCCTTCCAATCCACTGTTTTTCTCAACTCATCTCGTTTTCACCCCTCTTTCTTATTTTACCTCTGCTCCAGGCTGCACAGAGTTCAGTCCTCTCTATTGAACTCCTATAACTTTAATTGTCTGAGGGGAAAATTAATACTATTACAGCTTCGTTAATACTGATTTAGTAATATTAAAAAAACTAATATTACAAAGCTACTTGGTCTTCTTCCCACTTTACAGAGGAAGGAGTGTGAGACACTAACTATAGTGGGGACATACATTCAAGGCCTGCACTGAAGACCTGGCAATTTTAGTTTCAGTGGGAAGGAAGCAAGGAGTTAAAAGACTCTGGCAGTGAGGATGGTCTCCACAAACTATTATAAATAGACGCACTGTTTCTCATTTGGCTGCTGGTCTTTGAATTACTCCAGTTGATAATCCTGCAGGGGGACTAAGGGAAGTGTAGTTTAGGCCATAAAATAGCCTAGTTCCCTCCAGCCTTACCTTCAACCTCTGAAATTTTCAGTTGACACAAAACCCTGTGAAGTTGAGATAAGTGAAGTCAGTATATTGATGAGAAGACACCCAGAGACTGACTTTGCTGTGGTCACACAGCAGTTATAGAACCAGGATGTGACTACATAACAGACAGCAACCAAAGACCTTACTCCATCTACTTATCACATTTTTAAATAGTTATTTGCAACATTTCAGTCAGCACCTATAAAATATCTATACAGTTACATTGCATGAGATATAACAATGTAAGCGATTATTTAGTGAAGAAAAAAGAAAAAAAAAACCCTCAATTTTCCTGGTCACAGTTATGAAGAGTCATCCAAATATCCAGTACTTTTTAAGACACTTGCATAATTCCATTTATGATTTTATAAAGTTAAGAAGTGTTTTTTAAGTTTATTGATTCTAGTAATAGTTGGATAAAAGGATAATGCTCACATAATAGTCATCTTACCCCTTATGTTCAGAATTAGATAACAAACCTCATGATACCAAAGAACATTTGTTTTTGAAATCTTCACATGCTGGGTTTCTCAAAGCATTTCACACTAATGCTTACATTTAAGAGCTGCATTCTGACTCCATGCAGAAGGAACTTAAGAACTGAAAATTTTTGTCTAGATCTTCATTTTTATCAGATAGTTTGATCAAAATTACTTTTATTAAGGAAAACACTGGATTAGTGGTATTTAATTTTGCTTTGAGCACAGTAAGGTTACAGTCTGAGTGGATGTTTAGCAAGATTCTGTGATGTTAATGGGGATAGGGGGAAGAAGAGTTGGCATTCAAGTGCATTTTGCTTAGACATCTTCTTCCCTTTAATTCTTGCCATTTGCTTTTATGTTCTAGTTCCAGCACAAGGTAATATTTAAATCTTTTCCTATTGGGCCTCCTTGGTGGTGCAGTGGGTTAAGCCACTGTAGCATGAGTTCGATCCCTGCCACCCGCCGGCTGGGGAGGGAACCCACATTGTGCAGTAGACCTCTCCTGCCCCGCCTGCTGCTCCCCTTAGCAGTGTGTTTCAGTCAGTCTGCCTGTTCTGCTCCCCACTCTGTCTCTGGTGGATCCTCTCACCGCCCACACCTCTGGCCTGTACCCCAGGTCTTGTATGCATAAATAAATAAATATTTAAAAAAATCTTTTCCCATTTTCTTAAAATGCACTCTTAATGAGCAAGTTAGTTGTGTTTTATAGAACAAAGATTAAGGAGTAGGAGAGTACTATCTGCCTATTCCTACCACTTCAGAGTAGAACAAAACACCTAATTTAGTGGACCCCTACCATATTAAGGTGCCTCTGGTTTCTCCAAAGAATGTATTGTGATTTAATAGTTTTTTTTTTTTTAAAGATTTATTTATTTATGCATACAAGCACTGGGGTACAGGCCAGAGATGTGGGGGTGGTGAGAGAATCCACCAGACAGAGCAGGACACAGAACAGGCAGATTGACAGAAACACACTGCTGAGGGGAACAGTGGACGAGGCAGGAGAGGTCTGCTACGCCATGTGGGTCCCCCTCCTGGCCTGCGGCAGGGATCGAACTCGTGCTGCAGTGGCTGCAGTTTGCTTCATAGTGCGTTGCTTAACCCACTGCACCACCAGGGCGGGCCCAAATGTATTGTGATTTAAACTGATTTGAATCAATGATACAAATCAGTGATGCCAATTGTTAGGCTGGGGACAGGAGTTACTAGCCTTTGAAGACACTGATCTCTGGCACCAGACCAGAGCATAGTTTCTCACATATATGTGGTTTTCAGACGTCTGTGTTCTGAAGTTTTCTATATCAAAAGACAGAGACTACTATAAATTTTTTTTTTTCTGAAGTTGGACAAACTGTAATCTATCAGTTTATCAGTTTATCTAGAATTAGTTCAGGCAGTCTGGAAATTTCACAGGAGTAGGAATTACTCATCAAAATCTTATTGAGCATCATCAGTGAGTAGGCACTATTCTGGGAGCTGTAAAAGATACAAATCAAATGATGCCATTACAGTTTGATATATTTGTTTATTTATTATCATGAACAATCTATTAAGCGACATTACCCATAATATAGTCCAGCCCAGAAAACAATAGAGATCACTCTTACAGTAAGTGTAGCATAAGCACTCACAATAATAGTCTTTCTTGGACATTAAAGTCCAACTGTGATCATCCTGAGAGTTGCAGCATCTCATTTTGGAGAGGAAGAAGTTCCTGTCATCTTGGTAGCCCATTCTACTGTCTTGCTGCCCTGCCATTTTGGATTTATTTTACTGTTCCAGCCAGAATTTGTTAAACTTGAATATTGGAAGAAGGCAGGGTTGTCGCAGAGATGTTTTAATTTTTACAAAGATTGTTTTAAAATCTTTAGAAACCTAGTTGGTGGTAGCAGTGGCAGTGAAGAGTATACCATATTTTGTTAAGGGGTTCATTTTATCTTGAGTCTTGGTGTTGTTACCTTTCTGATACCCTTTAAGATTCACTGCATTCTTGATGTAAAATGGAGGTGGAAAATTAATGAGGCCATTTGCAGAATAAACTGGACTGGTTGCTATGGCTTTTATACCTGCTTCTTTTCCTTAATCTAGACAAACTTATTCCTTAATATTATGTTTTTGCTATGTCCTGCTAGTTCTAATAGAAGATTTGAAAGGACTATGACAGATGAAATGAATCAAGCTGAATAATGAAAACCAGCAACAAAACAAAACACTAAAAACCATGTTCCAATAAGTTATACTTAATTTTCTCAGTTTTAATGACTTTTAAAGACAAGTGTTAGACAATGCTGATTAACTAATGGTAGAAGTTCTCAGGTGAAATTATACATATATTGAGTAAATGCCAAAACCAGTAATTACTAGTGAAATAGAGATTCTTCAACACCTTTGTTACATGTTGAAAACTACAAATACTTTCAGAATCAGGCAACTGATGACTGGATGACTGCTAATTAAATATAAAGTCAAAAACCTCAGGAAGTCTTGCCAAGTTTGTGGCAGTTTCAAAAGTATACCATAGTTAGGAAACAGAAGAAAACATAGGGAAATGAGAGAGCAGTGAATTTTATTAATCTCTAGGTACCATGGGTTTGACATTAGTAGGTAAGACTAAAGGAATGAACAGCCATTTTTTTTTGGACACTGTATTTCCCAAGTGCCAAAAACTAGAGCCAGTTTTACTATTCAAGTTCATCTTTAACAAGCTAGACAGATCCTGCTGCAATTCTTGTTTTTCTCTAATTTACCAGTACATTGTTATGTAGTTTAGCAAGTGTGAGGAATAAGTCATTATGTAGTACCAAGTTTATATCACCATAGGAATATAACATGCACATTCTACTTAATGTAGCTCAAGTAATAGGAAATATATTAGAACAGTTATGGGTAGAGATTTGTTTTTGACAAATTCATGTTCACACTAACTATGGGTTTAGAAATCTTATTGGGCAGGTACCTACAGCAGTTCTTCAATTGATATTGGGCCATTATACACATGCGCAAGTGATATGGCAGAAAATGAAGCAAAAGAGACAGCTGAATGGAGGACAAATGAGAAATCAGAGATGGGATGATGCCATATATCAGGGAGGGGCAATTCTCAGCTTTTCAAAGTAAGTCTTTGCTCTGTAAGAGATGCCTGCTGGGCAACGCTTTTGTTCTCATGACTGCGAAGTTTGGAAACAACATCTAGAAAGGCCAAATCCTCTACTTCCTTGTGTAGCGATTCTGGAAGACAAAAACAAGATAACATATGCTTCTGTTAGGTTCTAGTGCTACTGCATAATCTATCCAAAACAAATACCCAAATTATTTATTTGGACGAGGGAAAGCTATAAAAGTGGAACAGTTCTGAGAAAAGCGATACAATACCTTAAAACTATCTTACTTAGGAGTGTAAAAACAAAACAAAACCCCAGAGAAATAAAAAGTTATCTCAAGATGGCAGAGCAGAAAAATTTTGGTCTCACCTTTCCCCCTCAGACAGAATGAACTAGCAACCCTCAAACAGAACTGAAGATTGGCAGATCAATCTCTCCACAATGAAATATGAAAGATAGCATTAGAAGGGGTAGGACAGGCAAATACACAATTGACTAATATACAGCAACCCTCTTTTGGAAGGGAAATCATAAATATGAAGACTCTTTCTAAGGAATGAAGGGCTTAATTCCTATACAATGGGTGTCTTAACCCTGGAAACTGCACCTGATAGGAAAGTATCCACTTCTGGCTATAGAAAACAAAGAGGCTTTTGTTAAGAAGAAAATAGAACCCAGGGTAACAGAGATGCAGAGACTTAGCACAAAAATATTAATTTGCTTAAGTCATCTCTGATGAATTTATATTTGTTAAATTTATTTTTATTTTTTTAAAAAGATTTATTTATTTATGCACACAAGAACTAGGGTACAGGCCAGGGCCCAGGGAGGTGAGAGGATTCACCAGAGACAGAGTGGGGAGCAGAACAGGCAGACTGACTGAAACACACTGCTGAGGGGAGCAGTGGGCGAGGCAGGAGAGATTTGCCTGCGCCATGTGGGTCCCCTCCCTGGCCGGCGGCAGGGATCAAACTCATGCTGTAGTGGCTGTGGTTTGCTTCATAGTGCGTTGCTTAACCCACTGCGCCACCAGGGAGGCCTCTGTATTTGTTAAATTTAAAACAGCCAATTTATAACTGCATCAAAAAGAAAAAACCTTAACATAGGACAAGAAAGACTTGTACAATGAAACTGTTAGATATTGTGAAAAGAAATAAAAGAAAGAAATGGAAAAACAGCCTGTATTCATGGATTGGAAGAAATAACATTGTTAAAATTGTCCTCTTAGGCCCTCCCTGGTGGCGCAATGGGTTATGCAACGCACTATGAAGCAATCCGCAGCCACTGCAGCACGAGTTCGATCCCTGCCTCCAGCCTGGGAGGGGACCCACATGGCGCAGCAGGGACTCTCCTGCCTCGCCCGCTGCTCCCCTCAGCAGTGTGTTTCAGTTGATCTGCCTGTTCTGCTCCCCACTCTGTCTCTGGTGAATCCTCCCACCTCCCACAGCTCTGGCCTGTACCCCAGATCTTGTATGCATAAATAAATAAAATCTTTAAAAAAAAAAATTGTCCTCTTAGCTGAAAGCAATCTACAAATTCAATCAATTCTTTTCAAAAACAATGTCATTTCTCACAGAAATAGAAAACAATACTAAAATATATGAACCCATAAATAACATTAGTCATAAACAATATTGAGAAATGACAAAAGAGGAAATATCATTCTCCAATTCAAACTATACTACAAAATTATAGTAATTGGAATAGCATAGTATTAGAAAAGACACAGAAATCAATGGTGCAGAACTAACAGAAACAAACCCACATATAGATGGAAGACTAATTTATGACAAAGCAGCCAAGAGTATACTATGGAATAAGGAAAGTATTAAACAGTTCTGGAAACACTGGATATGCATACAAGAATAGAGCTAGACTATTATCTTATACCATACACAAAATCTAATGCAAAATATGAATACAAGACCTGAACCATAAAATATGTAGGAAGTACAGTTGATAAGCTCACCAACATTGGCTTTATAGATATCTTTGGGGATTTCACTCTAATGATAAGGGAAATAAAAGCAAAAACAAATAAATGGGATTACTCAAATGAAAAGTTTTTGTATAGTGAAAGAAACCACCACAAAAATGAAAAGTCCACCTATTGACTGGGAGATGTTCACAACTCACACATCTAACAAGGGATTGATATATAAAATATATAAAGAAAAAACCAAATATATATAAAGAATGTATACAGCTCAACAACATCAACAAAAAATCTTTAAGAAAAGGGCAGATATTCTGAATAGGTACTTCTTCAAAGACATACAAATGGTCAATAGGTACCTCAAAAAATGTCCAACATTGGGGCCTCCCTAGTGGTTCAATGGGTTAAGCAATGCACTATGAAGCAAACCGCAGTCACTGCAGCATGAGTTCGACCCCTGCCACTGGCCAGGGAGGTGACCCACATGGTGTGGCAGACCTCTCCTGTCTCGCCCGCTGCTCCCCTTAGCAGTGTGTTTCAGTCTGTCTGCCTGTTATCTTCCCCACTCTGTCTCTGGTGGATCCTCTCACCCCCCATACCCCTGGCTTGTACCCCTGTGCTTATATGCATAAATAAATAAATCTTTTAAAAAACGTGTCCAACATCACTTTATTACTATGGAAGTAGAAATAAAAACAATGAGAAATTTTTTCACACTTCTGAGATTGGATGATATGAGAAGTAAAAAACAAGTGTTGGTGAGTGTGTGGAAAAAAAGGAATCCTCATACTGTTGGTAAGAATGTAAATTAGTGAAGCTACCCTGTATAACAGTATGGAGGTTCCTCAAATATAAACACAACTACCATATAATCCAGCAATTCCTAGCAATTAGGTATTTCTAATTAGCTATCTATAGAATATGAAAACACAAATTGAAAAAGGTGTATGCATCCTGGTGTTCACTACAGCATTAGTGAATAGGCACTATACCCCAGATCTTGTATGCATAAATAAATAAATCTTAAAAAAAAATCCAACTTTCTGCTCTCTCCAGGAAACCTACACCAAGCCACAGACACTTGAGTACCAAAGATAAATACAGGCTCAGATTAAAGGGTTGGAAAACAATCCTACAAGCAAATAGGATGCAAATGAAGTCAGGGATAGTCATAACTCTGATCAGATAAAACTGATTTTCAGCTGAAAAAGGTAACAAGAGACACTAAATAATGACTGAGGGAATAATATATCAAGAAGACAACATTCATATATACTCACTAAAGGAGCATCAAAATATATAGGCAACTATAACTCTGAAAAAAGGACACTGCAAAACAAACATTAGTGACTGGAGACTAAAAGCACCCTATATGCACCAAAGGAAAGATCAAGCAAAAAGAAAATAACTATGCAATTACAATACCCTTAAAGAGAGATTTAGATCACGCAAACTTAATAGCTATTCATAGTACACTAGGAAGTATCAATAAATTTGTGAAGAACGATATCACATTTATCTTCTCTGATCATAGTAGAAATAAATGTTAAAAAGAAAGCAGGAAAACCTATAGGATGTGCAGACTGAACATTATCACTACTGACTGACTATTGGGTAAATGAGGAAATCAAAGAATTAAAAAAATTCCTTGAAACAAATGGAAGTAAGAAAGGAGGATCACAGCACTATAGGCTACATCAAGAAACAAGAAATAGCTCAAATAACATAATTTCTTTAGGAACAAGAAAAAAGTAAATAAAATCAAAAGTCAATACAAGGAAGGAAATAATAATAATTAGAGTAGGGGCCTCCCTGGTGGCACAAGAGGTTAAGTTGTAGCACTATGTAGCTATTTGCAGCCACCACTGCATGAGTTCAATCCCCAGCAAGGGAGGTGACCCACAGGGTGCAACAGACAGCTCCTGTCTTGCTCATTGCTCACCTCAGTGGTGTTTTTTGGTCAGTCTGCCTGTTCTGTTCCCCAATCTGTCTCTGGTGAATTCTCTCACCCCCTGCACCTCTGGCCTGTACCCCAGTTCTTGTATATATAAACAAATTTTTTTTAAAAAGCCAATTAGAGAAGTAAATAAAATAAAAATAAAATAGTCTACTAAACAATTAATGAAGGCAAAAGTTAGTTCTTTAGAAAATAAAAGACAAATATCTAGCTCCAAAGGAAAAGGAACAAAACTGAAATAATACAGTAGAAATTATCAAATATGAATAACAGAGAAATAAATTAAAAAAAAGGCTCAGGGACTTATGAAATAAAACTAAAGATGACACGTCATTGTAGGTCCTAAATAGGGTGGGCTGAAAAAGTATCTGAAGAAATATAATTTAAAACATTCAAAATTTAGCAAACATATAAGCTTTAGCCAATACATTCAAGTTAAGCAGATTTTACTGATACAAAGAAAACCATGTTAAGATACATTACTGTCAAACCTTTCAAAACTAAAGATAAAGAATAAATTTTTGAGAGACAGAAATTATACCTTCCTTACCAGTGGAAACAAGAATAGGATTTCTTATAAGCTACTATTAAGAGTTGATTCGTCAACTAGCACCAGTCAATAACTGGGATTGTAAATGGACCAATCTAATCAGAGCTTCCACAGGTGCCAGTCAAGTAAAATGGACCAATTAGGTTTGAAAGGTAGTCACCTTCAGGGTATATAAGCTAGGCTCCAGCCAGCTTCTTTCAGACTCTCCTGGAAAGATCTTTGTAGAGCTATAATACTGGTCCCTGTCCTCTAGCAACCTTTGCAGATCTCACCTCCAACACTGTTGACATTGTGCTAGGTGTCTAAAAGAATTGTGTGTTGTAGGCTTATGTCTAACATATCTTAAGAGCTGAAATCTTAAGATTGTCCCTAACCTTGTCCCTACCTCCTATATATCCAGCACCAACCCCCTGGTGCTATTGCTTCTGGCACTAACCAGTCTGGGGTCCAGTGCTCTCCAGCCTAGCCTTTAGATTGCTTTTGCTGATAACTGTGATGCCACCCCCAAACAGACTTTTGCAGACTTTCACAGTGATCTTATGTACAATCCTATGTAGTGATCGCAGACCTTCACAGACCTTCAAGACCTTTGCAGATCTTCAACCTTCACATCTCTACTTTGATCTCTACTTCAAACTACTACCTAAGCACTGCTACTGCCTCTAGCCCTGTCTATAATGCTTCCCTTCTAATTTCTTTATTTCTCTCTTCTTTGTAAATAAATCCTTTTATTGTTGAATCCTGAGCCTCAGTTGTGTCTTGCATTGCAGTTGTAAGCACATGGGTGACGACCCACTGACCATGACATTTGCTCTCCAGCCTTGCATGGTTTCAAAACCATGGAGGTCAGAAGAAAGTGACACAATAGTTTTCAAGTGTTAAAAGAATATAGCTGTTAACTCAGAATTCTATACTTGTATAAAACATCTTTAGGAATGAAAGGATAAATGACGATATTCTCAAATAAAGGAAGATTAAGAGAAGTCAACAGCAGACCTAACCTTAAAAGGATGGTGAAAGAAGGTTCTTTAAACAGAAAAGGAATGCTTTGAAAATAGGAATCTGAAAACATCAGGAAGAAAAACATATGTTGCAAAGATGTAGACAGATAAAACATACTTTCTTTAATTTTATGAATTTGATGTGGTTCTATATGTACACAGAGGAAATAATTGAAAAATTATGGTTGGCCTTCTGTTTTCATGGGTTCTACCAACCACGAATTGAAAGTTCATACTGTGTAGTAAAACCCACTATAACTGTCAGAAATGAACATGTATAGACTTTGCAAGTTATTATTTTGTAAACATTAAACAACTGTTTACATATATTTACACTGTTTTAGGTATAGTAAGTAATCCAGAGAATATTTAAAGTATACGGGAGGATGTGTGTAGGTCAGAGGCAAAAACTAAGCAATTTTATAGAAGAAACTTGAGTATCTGAGTTCCTAGAACTAATTCTGACAGATACTGAGGACCAAAATAAACTAGTGAGACTATGGGACTAAAAATAAAAGGTTTAAGCTATGTATATGCATCAGAAGAGAGAAGAGAAACAAAACACAAAAAGTGAAACTGCAGACTCAAGTCATACTTTATCAATTATTACATTAAATGTAAATACATCACTGAATGTTAAATACATCAGTTAAGAGGGATTGACAGAGTGAATGAAAACATAACTAGAAACTTCAAATACAACCATAAACCAGGTAGAAATTAAAAGAACAGAAAAAGATCACGGAAACCTTATTCGAAATAAAGCAAGAGTAACTATAATAACGTCAGATAAAGTAGACCTCACAGCTAAGAACACTATCAAGACCAAAAAAATATTACATAATGATAGTAAGGTCAATGTGTAAGAAAGGCATGCATAGTAATCCTAATGCTGTGTACCTACGACCTGCCAGCAGGGCTGCAAATATGAAGCATAAAGTGACAGAGTCAAAAGGAGATACAGGCAAATCCACAGTTAGAGCTGGCAACTTCCATCAATAATTGACAGACAACTAACAAGAAAGTCACCAAGAATATAGAAAACACTCCTACCAACCTATTTTACCAACCAGGAATTGACATTATAGAATTTCCACTCCTTAACAACTGAACACATTTCAAGTGTCCATAAACATATACTAAGCTATACAAATGATTTCTTGAACCAATTCCTCAGTTATTATCACAGAACATAAAATAAGAAACTGTTCATTATATAAAATACTATTTTAGGGTATATAAAGTTTACAGATATTAATTTAATACCTGTAACTGATTTTGCCAATTTTTGCTATATGCCATTATTATTACAGTAAGAACTTTCAGATTATCCTCAATCTAAAAAATCAGTCTTATATACTCCATAAACTAATTTCTAATGCTTTTAAAATCCAAAGCCACTGCCCATTATTATTCTATATTTAATATGTTGAAGGACATTAAATGACAGAATACTTACCAGATCCCATGAGAGCACAGATAAGGACCATCGAATTATATTTGATTTCAGGAGCACTTAATTCATCTGCTAGTAGTCTGTGTAAAATCTGTACAAGTTTAGCACTTTCTAGATCTTTCTCAGCAGTGCCTAAAATGTGAAACAATGGAAGTACCAATTATATCCATCACATAGAAACCTGGTACAATCTGGCTAAATCCAGCTTCCTTTTCTAGAAACTGACCATTTATTTGAAACCTTCCAAAAGGGAGTGATAATACTGACCTAGATAAATGATATTATCACAAATTCAGATCTTGTTACAAGAGTAGAGGGAACTAAATTTCAGCAGGCATTTCAGGTGTTTAGGCTTAGAACTCACGATTAAAGTATACCTTTAAGCATTAGGTAGTGAAAAACCTTTATTATGGAAAATGTTAAACAAACATGTACAAAGGCAGTAAAATGGTATAATACTAAAGGATGTACTAGTATCATCCTTAAAATTATTATGGTCAATATAGTTTCATCTATTTTTAGTCTCATTCATGTATGTTTACCAATCCCTAATTATTTTGGAGAAAATCCTATAAGCCACACAATTTTCTCCATGTAATTCTCTATGGTTCTTAAAAGGTAAGAACTCAATACAATTCCTACCAAAATCCTGGCAGGATTTCCTATAAAAATTAGACAAACTTATACTAAAATTTATACGGGAAGCTACTGGTCCTAGAAGAAGAGGTAAACATCTTGTCAAAGGATAATAAAGATGGAGGACTTCATCCTGTTATTATGTCATAAGAAGACTTACTATATATCAAAACAGTGGTGTTGGTGTTGGTGGAGAAACAGACACCTAACATAGATAAAAGGACCTAAAAGAAGACCTCAGAAATGGACTCTCACAAATATGCTGAAATGAATTTTGACAAAGGTACAAAATCATTTCAGTAGAGGAAATATAGTCTTTTTAACAAATGACAATGGAGCAATCAGACATCTACAGACAAAAGGAATACTGATTTCAACCTCAAAACTTAATATAAGTGAAGTTAATATGAATTAAAAATGGATGACAGACTTAAATGTAAAATATAAAACTGTATCTATATTTTTAGATTATATGGAGAATACTTAAAATTTAGTGGTTTAAAGAAATTAGAAAATAAAGAAAAGACATGAATAGGCATTATACTAAAGAATATATACAGATGGCAAATAAACACATAAACATGTTCAATATCATTAGTCATTAGAAAACTGGAAATTAAAACCACAATGAGATATCTCTAACACAAATATCAGAATGGTTACACTTGATCTTAGCCAAAAGGCAGAGAAGCAATAAATATCAGAATGGTTAAAATAAACAAATAGTGACAATACCAAATGTTGGTAAGGATAAAGAGAAAACTTGATTTCTTAATACAAGGATAGTGGGAATGTAAAATGATGTAGCAACTTTGGAAAATGGAGTTTCTTAAAATAAAATTAAACAGCTACCATAAGCTCAATAATTGTATTCCTAGAGAAATGAAAATTTATGGTCATATAAAAACCTATATATGAACATTCATAGAAACTTTACTTTTAAACTGGAATCAGCCAAAATGTGCTTTAACAAGTGAACAGATAAACTAATTTCCATATGAACATAACATTTTTTAGAAATAAGAAGGAATAAACTGTCGATACACAAAATGGGCAAATGAGCAAAAGGGGCAATGAATGGGTAAATGAGCAAAAGGATTCAATTCCAAAAAGTCACATACTACATGATTCCATTTATGTAGCATTTTTGAAATAGAATGAATTTTGGAATGAAGGACAGATTAGTAGTTTCCAGGGGTTAGAAGCAATGTAGGAGGTAGCACTTGGAGGTAGTGGGTATGGTTTATAAACAGAAGGATTCTTCTGATCCTGGAATTAACATCTTAACTGTGGTGGTGTAAACACAAATTTAGGAAGTAATAAAACCACACAGAACTTAACATACACACAAATGAGTACAAGTCAAACAGGAAATCTGAAATAAGTAGGTAAATTATATTGCTGGTTGAGATATACAACTTAAGAGTCTTATAAAATGTTAGCAGTAGGAGAATGGGTGAAGTATGCAAGAAATTTCTATTATTTCTTATATCTGTTTAAAAGTCTACAAGGTTGCTTTAATACTATTATACAAACATTTTGTGGGAATTCTTTAATATCAAATAGCTTGCAAGGGTACAAAACTGGGGAAATATGGTTTTCAAAATGTGTTGTGTTTTAAAAGACAGAATGGACTAAATGTTGTATCTTAAGTTAAGGACCCTAGGAAACACTGAATGATAAACTGAACAGATCCAAGCAAATATTTACCTATAGGAAACTTGTTTGGAAGATGTAAGTTATGAAGGGATTAAAACCAGATGCACCCTAGGTTGGGAGGGTAAGGAATTGCTTGATCACATTCAGCCATTTAAAATAAGATCATGGACCAAGTGTAGCAATGTCCTCACTATTCCCAAATCTTTATCATAGTCTTCCCACTTTAAAGGTGTCTGGATTTCTATACTGACTTACATAATATAGCCAGTGTGGGTATTTGGGAAATCACAGGATATGATCTTATCTTTATAGCATCTCTAATGACAGACCAAAATCACATTTTTTTGAAGTTTTTTAAGTTAAAAATGCAAATAAAGTTTATATTCTACTTACAGTAAACCTTTGATTTAAGAGTACAAATAGATTGTTTTAAAATTTGCAACCCTTTAAGGGAGCAAAAATTTAAGTCTTTTATATCACAAATGTGAATCTGAAACTTGAGGTAGATACACTAACCTTTTCTTTTAGCTTCTCCTTCCTGGAAGAGGAATGATGAATCCACTTGTCTCAGTGTGATAATTACATACATAAATCATCAATGGGATTTAAGAGTCGATGAGTAAACATTATTTACTCAAATGGTTCATTTGAACTCGATAGGTCGTGCCTACTAAGTTTATAGTTCTTCTTGTGTAGGGCAGTCCCAGGCTTTAACATAGGATATGTGGCTCCAATTGACTTTGGTTTATTGTATTAGAATTGGTTCTTGAGCCACTAATACCCATAATCTGGATATCTATGAACTACATTTTCACATGAGGAATTCTCACCAACAAAGATGCTATATTCTAGACAGAAACTAACTGAATTAAATTATTTAGATTTTGCTTTTGGGGAGTTTTGAATGCAATATACACAGCTGAGAATTTAGAATAAAGGCAAAGCTATATAGCAATAGAAACCATGAGAAAGACAGGAAATTAGCAAGAGAAAACCAGTAGTAGAAATGAAAGTATTATTGATAGAGTAGCAAACTGTATTTCTGTTTCTTTGTACATATTATTTCTTTTCTTCATAAGGCCTGTTAAAAATGTTTTCTATTCCCTAAATGAAATAATATTTATGAATCAAACCAACCTTAAAACATTGCCCTGAGACTGATTACAAAGATCTACAAAGAACTCATATGACTTAACAAAAACAAAGTAAACAATCCATTCAAAAAATGGGCAGAAGAACTTGAAAGACACTTCTCCAAAGAGGAAATGCAAATGGCTAACAGGTATATGAAAAAATGTTCAATATCCTTCATAATCCAGAAGATGCAAATTGAAACCACCATGAAATACTACTTTACACCAGTAAGAATGGCACATATCAAAAAACTAGCAGCTACATATGTTGGCATGGATGTGGTGAAAAAGTAACTCTCTTACGAGGCTGGTGGGAATGCAAAATGGTCCAACCTCTATGGAAAGCTATATGGGGATTCTTCAGTCTACTGAAAATAGAGCTACAATATGACTCAGAAATCCCACTCTTAGGGATTTACCCAAAGGACACAAAAACATTAATTCAAGAAAATACATGCACCCCACCCCCTTGTTTATCGCAACATTATTTATAATAGGTAAGACTTGTAATCAGGGCCTCCCTGGTGGCGCAGTGGGTTAAGCAACGCACTACGAAGCAAACCACAGCCACTGCAGCACGAGTTCGATTCCTGCTGCCAGCCAGGGAGGGGACCCACATGGTGCAGCAGACCTCTCCTGCTGTGCCCCATGCTCCCCTCAGCAGTGTGCTTCTGTTGATCTGCCTGTTCTGCTCCCCACTCTCTGTGGTGAATCTTCTCACCCCCCCGCGCCTCTGGCCTGTACCCCAGTGCTTGTACGCATAAATAAATAAATCTTTAAAAAAAAAAAAAGACTTGTAATCAACCCAAATGCCCAAAAATAGACAACTGGATCAAGAAAATGTGGTACATATACACAATGGAATATTATTCAGCAATTAAAAAAGATAAACTAATGCCATTTGCAGCAACATGGATGGGGCTTGAAGGGATTATGCTCAGTGAGATAAGTCAGAAGGAAAAAGAATAATATTGGATAGTCTCACTTATAGGAGGAATATAGGGAATCAAGGAAAAAAATAATTAACAACATCAAAACCCCCCCAAAAAACCACAACAAAACTAAATAGATAACTACAAATCAGAGATATTCTGCAGGAAGAGGGAGGCAGGGATGGAAAGAGCACAAGGGACTATGGTGGTGGTGCATAGGTAAACTGGTGGTGGAAATTGTATGGGAACTACACCTAGAAAAGCAAGCATTGTAAGAAGAAAATAAATAAATAGAATGTTATTTAAAAAAACACAAAAAAACACATTGTCCTGAAAATATTATCAAAAACATAACTCAAATGGACTATTGTGGTGAAAATCTATAGAACTGATGTTCCAAATAATTAGATATCAGTATAAGAAACATACTGGTAATTGCTGCTAGTCAAAGTTTAGTTTGACTTCTATATCTTTGCTTTCTTCAATCCAAAATAATAATAAGAGAAAATGAGATAATCTTTGGTGTACTTACCCAATTCTAAAGCTGCTATTAGTGCCAGAGCAACAAGGGCTTCATTCTGCATTATCACATGTTCACTAGTTGCCATGGTAACTAGATGCTTGATACCACCACTCTGTACAATGGCTTTAATTACATCCTACATATAATACAAAAATATGCTTAATTTTAAATCTAACGAAACCACATGTACAATCAGTCAAGTCATTCAGTTGAATTATTTTTCAGTGTCCTGTATGAATCATTACATTTAACCTTAATTTTTATTCTTCACTGAAGTAATGTATAAATCCTATATTTTAAGATAAATCAAAAATGACAAATCATCTAAATGAAAAAGGCCACTGCAATTCATATCAATGATAAGACAGAATAAAATTGGAATAAAAGTTATTTTCTCAAAATTTTTAATAGCATTAGAAAGTTGTTCTCCACACTCTCTGGATAAGTGCTCCCCTCCTGCCTTTTGGTAGTTTTTACCCAGTGGTTGGATCTGACAAATGTGAAAACTGGATTACATAAAAAGAGAGATGACTAGAATTTAAATGAAAATTCTCTGTATTCTTCTTTTTTCATGATGACTATATTTGAATTCCCCAAAGGCAAAAGAGGCAGTGAGTTTGAGATAAGCTATATCCCAGGCAAAGACTTACTAAGAGCAAATTATCGAACTTCACTGCATCTCAGTGACTTTATTCATGCTGGAATCCAGTACATATGTATCTTATAAGTTTTATGATAATTAATGTTATCACATAAAAGAGCATATATAAAAAAGAATACATGGCAAAAGTTAGATCAAAAATCGCATTTATTTCCACATTTTTCTTCAGCCCACTGAGGGTTTTATTGCCTTAGATACCTTGTATTAAACAAAATTTAATGGAAAGTCTGACTACTACTATTTTAAAATTTTTCTTTGCTCTTATCATTATTTTTAAGAATTTGATATAAATAATGGGTATTTTAAGTAGCCTGAGTTGACTTAAGCAATACAAAACTGACTGTAGTTAGAAATAGTTTTCAAAAATATTTGGGAAAGAGGGCCTCCCTGATGGTGCAAGGGGTTAAATACTGCACTGTGAAGCATCTGCAGCCACTGCAGCATGAGTTCTCTCCCTAGTCAGGGCGGTAAGTCACATGGTGCAGCAGACCTCTTCTGTCTTGCCCGCTGCTCCCTTCAGCTGTGTATTTCAGTCAGTCTGCCTGTTCTGTTCCCCACTCTGTCTCTGGTGGTTCCTCTCACACCCCCACATCTCTGGCCTGTACCCCAGTTCTTGTATGTATAAATAAACACATCTTTAAAAAAAGTATTTGGGAAAGGGTTTCCTTTAGGCTTGCATTTTATTTTATGTAAAATTTTAAGAAATTGTCTTGAAATCTCTACACAGTATCTTTGCTTTGTACTTACACTGATTAGTGATCAAACATCCCAAATCAATGGAGTCCAGGTAGTAGGTTTTTATGGGAGTTATATTCCAGCATCTAAGAAGACCTTTCCCACTGACCTCTTTCAGAAAGTGAAGAACTATCAATTAACACATTTTTAAAAAAGATTTATTTATTTATTCATACAAGCACTGGGGTACAGGCCAGAGGTGTGTGTGGGGGTGAGAGGATTCACCACAGTGGGGAGCAGAACAGGTAGATCAACGAAAGTATACTGCTGAGGGGAGCAGCGGGCATAGCAGGAGAGGTCTGCTGTGCCATGTGGGTCCCTTCCCTGGCTGGCAGCAGGGATCGAACTCGTGCTGCAGTGGCTGCGGTTTGCTTCATATTGCGTTGCTAAACCCACTGCGCCACCAGGGAGGCCCCAATTAACACGTTTGTAATGAAAAGAATGTACTGTTTACTTAATGGTAGTTTATGTGAAGTTGATGTAGAATTTTTAAAATTAAGACTTTTATAAAAACAACAGATAACTTATAAAGCACACAAGGGATACACAAATATATATGTAACCCTTAGAAAGTCTCCTAAACTATCATTTTTTATCTTCTACCTTGTGATTCATACTGAAAATTCCGCTTTAGTTCAAAGAGAATAAATGAAGGAAATTTGTACACCAAAAATGAATGGTCTCCCTTTAATACAAGCATCTTACCTTTCCACCTCATTTTTCTGTAACAGATATCTGATTATTTTCTTTTAAAACAATTGCCTTCTCTCCTCCTACTTCAATAAAAAGTTATTTAAGAGCATATCAAAATACCTTATGGAAACTCTTTTTCAAACAGAATGAAAAATAAAAAAAAATGAATATAGTATTGCATTATATGAGAAAAGAGAAGTAAAATAGTGTAGTTACTCACTGTGGATCATCAAATATACCTTGGGTAGTTTGCAGATATTAGCTCATTTTTATTCTTACCTAAAGTCCTACTTACAAGATATTCTAGTTTATAAATGAAACTGAAACTCAGATTCAGTTATAAAATTTGCCCAAAGTCAAACAATGAATTAGTAAAATTCAAAGATTCAAATCCATACAGCTTGACTACCAAGTTTGTGTTCTTAATCATTTGTGGTCTATGCAAAATATATGTACTGAATTCACCATAATGGATGCACAGATAGTCATTTAATTTATCTGAGGAGTCTCTGTAAATACAATATGACCCAGCAATCCCACCTAAGGATTTACCCAAAGGACACAAAAACATTAATTCAAGAAAATACATGCACCTCCCCATGTCTATCACAGCATTATTTATATTACGTAAGATTTGGAATCAACTCAAATGCCCAAAAATAAACTACTGGATCAAGAAGATGTGGTATATATACACAATGGAATATTATTCAGCAATCAAAAAAGATAAGCTAGGGCCCTCCCTGGTGGTGCCGTGGGTTAAGCAACACATTATGAAGCAAACCATAGCCACTGCAGCATGAGTTCGATCCCTGCCACTGGCTGGGAAATGACTCACATGGCACAGGAAGACCTCTCCTGCCTTGCCTGCTGCTCCCCTCAGCAGTGTATTTCAGTCCATCTGGATCTGCCTGTTCTGTTCCCCACTCTGGTAGATTCTCTCACTGCCCTGTACCTCTGGCCTGTACCCCAGTGCTTGTATGCAAAAATAAATAAATCTTTTAAAAAAAAAGGTAAACTAGCACCATTCACAGCAATATGGATGGAGCTTGAAGGGATTATGCTCAGTGAAGTAAGTGAAGGAAAAAGAAAAATACTAAATGGCCTCACTTAAACGAGGAATATAGGGGATCTAGGAAAAAAAATAACACCACGAACAATGAAAAAACCACAACACAACAAAATAAAACTAAACAGACAACTACATATCAGAGACATTCTTCAGGGAAGAGGGAGGGATTGGAATCAAGACAGGGACGGGTAGAGCACAAGGGACTATGGTGATGGTGCATGGGTAACTGGTGGTGAAAATTCTATGAGGATAACACCTAGAAAAGAAAGCAAAGGTGAGAAAAATAAACAAAAAGTTAAAAAAAGAAGATTTACACTAGCACCTCCATAAACTGGAAAGACCACAGATCCACATCAAAGAATGAGCCAGAATGGCCAGAAGCCTCAGAACCATCCTGTGACCCCACCATAAGATTGTACAGGGAGGTGAGAACCCTGACTAGTGAGGGAGTAGGAACCATTCCCAGAGGAAATCCAACATGCAGCAGCTCAGTTCCAAAGCTATCAAATGGCAGGAGGAAAAACCCAAAATATGGCAATCTGATTCCCAAAGTGAATACTATAATATACAGAGAGAACAAACCACTAGAACCCCAAGTCACAGACACAGAAGCTATGTTCTCCCTATCAGTTATAGATATTAGAGCTCAATAATAAAGAAATTCAGAGAAATGGAAGAAAATGTAGAAAAACAAATGAACATCCTAGGAAATGAAATCAATTAAATGAAGACATAATATGAAGCTCTAAATAAGATAAAAATGGAGTTTCAGGATATCAAATGAAAAACATAGGAGATCAAAAACTCAGGAGAAAGATACGGATGTAGAACAAAACTGAGTGGAACAAGGAGTCAGTGTAATTGAAGATGCAGCTGTACAATGAACTCTGGTAGAGAAGGAAAGAGAAACAAAATTAAAAAAAAAAAAGAAGAAATGCCCCAAAACTGTCCAAATCCATGAGAAAGGCTACATAAGAATAATGGCAATTCTGATGGAGAACAGGGACAGAGAGAGAAAAGAACAGAAAATGTGTTTAAGGAAATAAGGGAGGAAAACTTCCCAAACCTACAGAAGGGAATAAATGTATAAATCAGGAAAGTATTAGATCCCCAGCACACTTAAATAAAATGAGATTGACAGCAAGACACATAATAGTGAAATTTCTAAAAGATTTGATACAAAGAAAGAACACTGAATCTGGCAAGTTGGTGGAAGCAGATAGTAAATAAAGCTACCTTGATGAGGCTAACATTAGACTTCTCTGAAGAAACACCAAATGAGAGATAATGGTGCATTCTGATTACTTAAAGAGAAAAACTCAGCCAAGAGTACTTTATACTGCAAGACTCTCCATCATAGATGAGGGAAGAATCAAGGCCTTTTCAAACATAAAGAAGCTCAAGGAGATTGCAAACACTACACTACCTCTCCAAAAAATATAGAAAGGAGCTTACACATTTAAATAAAAAAGAGGAACATACACAAAGAACTGGATAAGGAAATAGATTGAACCACAAAAATTAAGAATAAAATGGTAGCAATGGACTATCACATATCAAAAATGACTAAACATAAATGGACTGAACTCACCAATTAATACACACAGAGTATCCAGTTAGATCAGGAAACAGAATCCGACCTTCTGCTGTCTCCAGGAGACACACCTAAACTCCAAAGACAAACATAGGCTAAAAGTAAAGGGTTGGAAAACAATCCTAACAAATAATAGGACTCTAAAGAAGGCAGGGATAGCCATACTTATATCAGACAAAATAGATTTCCAGTTAAAAAAGGTAGCAAGGGATAGGGAAAGACTATATAATGATAAAGGGAATAGAAAATCAAGAAAACAAAACACTCGGCAACATATATGCACCAAAGGAAGGAGTACCAAAATACATTAGGCAACTACTATCAGCTCTGAAAACAAACACTGGAAAAATACATTTGTGGTAGAATAACCCACTCTCACCAGTGGATAGATCAACTAGACAGAAAATGAAAGGATATATTAGCCTTAAATAGAGATTTAGACCTCTTGGACTTCATAGACATATACAGGACAATGCACTGATGAAAAGCAGAACACACATTTTCTCCAGTGCATATGGGATATTCTTCAGAATAGACCACACTCTGGGACACAAAACAAATAATAATCTCATGAAGGCTGAAATTAAACGCAGCATTTTCTGTTAGACAAATGAAAATGAACACACAAAATATATGGGACACAGCAAAAGCAGTTCTAAGGAAACTATATAGCAACAAAGACTCACATCAAGAAGCAAGAAAGAGTTCAAAAACCACTTTCTTTTTCAACTTTGAGGAATTAGAAAAAGAAGAACAAACAAAAAAATTAGAAGGAAAAATACATTAAAAAAATCAAAACAGGGCCTCCCAAGGGCTCCTTGGGTCTAGTCTCAGCACTATGAAAGCTATCGACAGTACCAGGGAGATAATCCACATGGCACAGCAGACCTCTCTTGCCCGCTGCTTCCCTCAGCAATATATTTCAGTTCATCCACCTGTTTTGCTTTCCCCTCTGTCTGTGGTGATTCCTTTCACCCATCTGCACCTCTGGTCTACACCCCAACTCTTGTATTCATGAATAAATAAATCTTTTAAAAAGATCAAAACAGAAGTAAGATTAAAATGACAGTCTTTCATAAAAGACAAATTTCTAACAAAGGTCACCAATAAAATGAAAGGACATCTCAAATAAGTAGAATCAAAAATGGAAAAGCAGAAATCACAGAAGATGCTGCAAAAATACATAAGGTAGAGACTACTGTTTATCTGTATGCTAATAAATTCAATAACCTAGGAAGAGATGCAAAAATTCGAGACTGAATAGCAAAGACACAGAAACTCTAAACAAACCAAACCAATCACAAGCAAGGAAATTGATACAGTAATCAAAACTTTCTCAAAAACAAGAGTCCAGGAATTCTACTATACTTTCACAGATGAACTAATGCCTATTTTATTCAAACTCTTCCAAAAAATCAAAAAGGGAGGAATACTTCCAAATACTTTTTATGACATCAGCATTACTCTAACACAAAAATCAAAGAAAGATAACACATACACAATTACAAACAAAAATCCTTAGTGAACACAGATGGAAAAATTTCTGAATAAAATCCTAACAAACTGAATCCAGCATGCATTAAAAGGATCATATACCATGACCAAATGGTATTCATACCAGGAAAACAAGGATGGTTCAACATCCAAATATCAATCAATATAATTCACCACATCAACAAAAAGAGAAATTTAAAACCATATAAACATATCAATGATATGCTCAGAAAGCATTTGAAAAGATCCAACATCCATTTATGTTGAAAACTATCGAAAAACTTGCGATAACAGGACATACCTTAACATAATAATAGTTATTTACAATAAAAAACAATTCTTAATAGCATTATCAATGGTAAAAAACGGAAATCTTTTCACAAAGATTTGTTACAAGACAAGGATGTTCATTCTCACCATTGCTATTCAGCACAATATTGGAAGTTACAGCTAGAGCAACTAGATGAGAAAGATAAAAGGAATAAAACTTAGGAAAGAAGTAGTAAAGCTATCATTATTCGTGGATGACATGACAATATACATAGAACCTCCAAGATTCCACAGAAAATCTAATTCAAACAATCAGTAAAGTGGCAGGGTATAATATAAACACATGCAAATCAGTTACCTTCCTATAAGTAAGCAATCAGATGGAAGAGAAAGAAATCCCATTTAAGACAGTGGTTCCCCACCCTCCAAATTAAATACCTAGGAATAAACCTAACAAATGAGGGAATTTATCTATACAAAGAAATCTTAAGACATTGTTGAAAGAAGTAAGACACAAAGAAATGGAAAAAATATTTCCTGCTTATGGGTTCAACATTGTCAAAGTGACCATTTTACCCAAAGCAATGCATATATTAAGTATAATCACAATAAAGATAACAACATATTTCAAATAACTGGAGCAAAATCATATGGAATCCTAAATAACAAAAGCAATCTTGACACAAAGAGGAAAGAGAACACAGGTATCACACTTCCAGATCCCAAGCTTCACTATAAAACCACAAAAATAAAACAGATTGGTATTGGAACAAAAGCAAAAATACACACTAATAGAATATACTGAGAGTCCAGAAATAAATTCACATACATGGACAGTTATCTATGACAAAGGAAAGGAATCAAAAACATACACTGACAAGCATAGTGTCTTTAATAAATGGTGTTGGGAATTTAGTGATGCCTTTCAGGATTTATTGCTAACAGCAAGGAAAACAAAAAAGAACATAAACAGTTGGGACTACATTAAACTAAAAAGCTTCTATAGAGTGAAAAGAAACCATAACTAAAACAGAAAGACACTCTATTTAATGTGAGAAAACATTTCCATACCGCTATCTGAAAAAGGACTCACATCAAAGATTATATACAAAGAATATACAAAACTCTACAAAAACAAAAGAAATAGTCAATCCAAAAATGGGCAAAAAAAACTCAACAGGGAGCTGTCCAAATAAGATATTCAAATGGCCATCAGGCACATAAAAAAATGTTCACAATCACTTATTTCACTTACTTTTAGAGAAATGAAGATCACAATGAAATACCATCTCACACCTGTGAGAATGGTCCATATTGAAAAAAACAGAAACAAATGCTGGTGAGGATGTTGATAAAACAGAAACCTCATACACTACTGCTTGAATTAAACTGTTTCAGCTCCTATAGAAAGCAGTATGGACACTTCTCAAAACATTAAACAAAGACCTGCCATTCAACGAGTAATTCTACTCTTAGGCATCTATCCCCCAAATTCAAAAACACAAATACAAAAGGAAACTTAAACTTCCATGTTTACTGCAGCACAACTTACTACAGTTTGAACTATGGAAGCAACCTGATTGCCCCAGAACAGATGAATGGATTAAGAAGATGTGATTAAGAAGAAGAACAAGGACAACACAAAAAAAGAAAACTACAGACCAATCTCTCTAATGAACACCGACGCAAAAATACTCAATAAAATCCTAGCCAACAGAATCCAACAATGCATCAACAAGATAATCCACCATGACCAAGTAGGATTTATCCCAGGAACACAAGGATGGTTCAGTATTTGAAAGTCAATAAATGTAATCCACCACATCAACAAAAAGAAGAAAAAAAACCACATGATTATATCAATAGATGCTGAGAAAGCTTTCAACAAAGTCCAGCATCCATTTATGATGAAGGCCTTTGGAATTTTCAGGATAGAAGGACCATATCTTAACATAATAAAGGCCATATATGACAAGCCCATAGCCAATATCACTCTCAATGGCGAAAAGCTAAAAGTCTTTCCCCTAAGATCTGGAACAAGACAAGGATGTCCTCTTTCACCACTGCTCTTCAATATAACACTGGAAGTCCTGGCCAGAGCAATAAGACAAGAAAA
>JAGFMF010011402.1:1197836-1210093 GCA_019455555.1 Galemys pyrenaicus
TTCATATGCCTGTTGGCCATTTGCATGTCCTCTTTGGAGAATTGCCTTTTTAGCTCTTTTGCCCATTTTTTGACTGGGTTGTTCACTTTGTTTTTGTTTTTGTTTAGTTTCTGGTTAGTTCTTTGTGGACCTGTGTGATAAGTCCCTTGTCAGTAATGTTGTGTGCAAAGATTTTCTCCCAGTTGGTGGGTTGTAGCTTTGTTTTGGTTAGCATATCTTTTGCTGTACAGAAGCTTTTAAGTTTGATGTAGTCCCAGCTGTGTAAACAATGTTAATCTGCTATATAAACCAAGTTGATAAGGTTGCACCTTAAATGATTAACATTTCACTTAATCAGAAGTATATTTTTGAAAAGAATAGGCTTAAATATCTCCTGTTCTATTTTTGATGACAATATGATCTCATGGCTCAAAAGCCTTGAATTCCAATAGATAAATTAAGGCTATTTTAAAAAATTCTATGCATGTATACAGGGGGAAAAAAATCTGCAAGTCATTCTTAAGTGGACTCTGTTAATTGGTATCACTGTATTACTTCAACTGAAAATTCTTTAAAAAAAAAACAAACCTTAACTACATAAGGTAAAAACAGAGGTGCTCACAGAAGGAAATGAAATAGAGAATTTGAGTGACATGAACAAATTCAAAGATTATGCTTGTATCGTCTCAGAAAACTTAATATGATCCCCATATATTAATAAGAAAAATATAAATAATTTGAAGATACTCAGTTTTTCCCTTTTCTTATTTAGGGTTTGTCCATAAATCACAAAATACAAATATCTTCCCAAGCAATATATTAAATTTATTTATTGCCGCTTCCATCATTAAGTCTTACCTGGAATGGCCAGGTTTCTGAGAGCACTCAGTGCTGCATGCTGTACTGTTACATTTCCATCTTCTACATGTCTGTCCAGTAAGTCCATAAGTTTTTCGACTATACCATTGTCTACCATATGAATGCAATTTCCATCTGAACAAAACAAAATAATTTTTCTTCCTCTTTACAAATATCTATAAAGTATTTTGTTAATACTGATGCCCATTCATTTATCTACACTAGGGAAATGAATGTAACTGTTAGAAAAATATAAAGCATTCCAAATCTTTTCCCTATCAAATTCATATTTTTTGTTTATTCATTGAAAAGTCTTATCTAAGGTATTTAAAATAGAGAAAAGTTTAAATGTCAGAAAAATGAACTTAAAGATTTGATATCAACCATATGCTTAGAATTTCAATCACTGTATGGTGATGGATGGAAACTAGATTTTAGGTGGTAATCTTGTTGAATTAATACTACACTTGAAATTAATATACTATCAAAAACAAATTCATATCATAAATCTCAATAAAATTTTTGAAAAATACCCATCACTATTTTTCATGTATAGTGAAGCATGCCTGCATTCTGTCAGTATTACAGTTATAGTACCATATATTTTACAAACATATCACTCATGACTATTGAATTATTTTTCTATGACAGAATTTTTGAAGTAATTTAAAGAAGAGAGGATATTTTAAGGAAATGAATGCAACTGTTAAAAACTTGGCTTTAACACATTTGGCTTCAACAATTCTTAATATTTGGTCTGTCTGAATTCCATATTAAGGAGTTAATGAAGGTTCCCCAAAAGAGGAAAATATGGAATATATCATCCATTACAATATACCATAAAAACAGTTCATACTGCAATAAAATCAAACCACACAAAAAAGTAACACATTCCCTAAATACATATAAAAATGACTTTCTATATTGAATATAAAGGTGCCAGAATTTCAAAAATAAACACAAAGAAATAGTGCTTATGAATATTAAACTAAATTAAAAATTCTACCCAAAATCTGTGGATTACCCACACTTTAATTTTGTAGGTATAGAAGCATAAATTGAAGCACAATAACCTTAATTTAAACACAATAACCTTATTATGAATAAAAAGATTATTAAACCCAAAATAAAATCACCAGGGATAAGAGCATATCCTCCAGATCAAATGTATTTAGAACAGTATCAAGTTTACTAATCTTAGAAGAGCAAAACACTCAAAAAGGGACTTTGTGATTACTGCTCATTACCTTTAAGCTAACAGAATAGGTGAATGCATAATATATGTATTTGTTATAGAAGTTACTTTAAGTATTTCAGATTTCTAAACAATTAAGAATACACTTATTACACACAATTCTGACTGTTCCAGCTTTTGTACATATAATGACAAAGCAAACATTTTAAAATATTGAACATTTGATTCAAAAATTAAGAGCTAGTATGGCTTACCATTTCTGGCAAAATTTGCAATTGCCAATGCTCCAGCAAGTTGTAGCTGATGGTTATTTGATGGAATCCAGGACAGCACCCTTTGAAACACATTACCTTTCCCTCCTTCAAATAATTTCTGCATGGATTCATCTGGTGGCAAATGAAACAAATAGATATGGAGGCGGAGAGATTAAATAGAATCCAGATTCTTAGGTGAATATTCAACTATAAAACTATATAATTCATAAATTATAATTCATAAAGGGAAATGTAATGACTCAAAATTAATTTTTTAGTAAAAACTGGACAAGAGAATTTAGAATTTTTCTAGTTAAGTCCCACATAGCCATCCTAGCTTTAAGTCCTTTGGTGCCACAGCTGTCTCTTCTTAATGATAGTTCTTTAAATATCTGAAGATAGAGCAGACACCTCTTTTCCATGTTCATTATTTCTAATTCTCTCCATGATGTGATTAAGGTTTCAAACTCATGTCAACAACAGGATTGAATAAAAGAAAAATGAGGAAATGTCTAACAGTATTTATAAAATTAACAAAAATTTTTTACAAATCTTACAACCATGTTCTTTGGTTAGTATAAATTATAACTCACCTCCAAGAAGTAATAACACCATTAAATCTGAAGCAGTTTTGAGCTCAGCAGTGTCATCCTCTTTGTCACTATCTACTTTCTGTTGAACAATCTCTAGTAGACACTCTACTAGGCCTGCTTCAACCAACTGTAGCTTAATAACATCTAAAGAAAATGTGAACAAAATAACCAAGATTTGAAATGAAATAGGAATTCTGGCATATGTAACCCATTATGAACAGTTATAACCAAGATAATGTATGTTTCTGATAACACATTTTAAAAGATTTCAGTTTCAAAAGAAGTATTTGATATTACAGTTCAAAAGCACAAAACCTTTATTTCATCCTTCTATTTGGTATTATGTCACAATATCTGGTAGTACCAAAACAAAATGATTCTCAGTTCTGTTGGTAAGTAATCGTACTATTCCATTCATATTTCAGATATTATACTCATGTTTAAAAGGCAATACTATAAAATATCCCTAACTGTTTAAAACTAGTCATACATTCTTGTTACATATTTACAAAATTAAGAATATGTTTTTAAAAATTTTACAATAATATATCCACTAGTGGAGTTTGTATAAAAAGTTACTGAAAAATAACGAGCTATAAATGAACTTCAAGCTATATTATAAAGGAAATGGATTCATATTTGTACATATGTTACATTTTTTTAGGGCAGTTAACAAGTCTGTCACTTTGATGTTTAAAAATCATGCTATTAAGAAGCAGGATTTACATTAATTTGACACTTTCTTGGTAATGGATATGTGGCAGTTTATTATAGATAATATTGTTAATTCATTTACATAGGAAAACCTGAGATACTAAAGATCAATGGTGACAGAAAATAATCATTATAAGGACAGTCCACAGACAAGTTTTAAGAGGTATCATTAATCCACTGCATAACTATAAAACAAGGTGAAGAAGGTGAAGGAAAATGCAGAAATAAGATAAACATTGTTATTCTGAAAAACTGGTAGGATTGTTACAGGTAATTAACTGGCATCAAATTGACTGAAGGTTACAATAAAAATTTCATTTGGTCAGATCACCAAATGAAATAAAAACAAATCTAGCTCTAAAAAATAAGTTTTAAGGCATTTAGGAAACTTTAAATGTGTCAAGATTAAACCTTACAGATTTCTCTTTTCTTGAATGCAATCATATGTGTATGTGGGAGGCTTAAATTGCCTACTGAGGACAATTAGCAAGGCGAATGCCAAAGCATAAAACCAAGAATGTACTTAGCAACATCATCTGTCCAAGAACATCATCTATCTTTATCACTACCATTTGTATTCATATGTAAATACATGTATATGTTGTTACAAATCTTTTCTAAATGGTGAAAAAAAATCAAACAAAACTGTTTACAATATGTAAGTTAAGCTTAGTTAACTATGATTAAGCAAATGACCATGTAACTAACACCTAAATCAAGAAATTTGTATGGGGAATAAAGGAAGGGAGCACAATGAACTTTACTCCCCAATAATGGAGGATTATTGGGTCTTTGGTGGTACATGTGGTGTGTTTACGTTTATAGAAATCTATATCCCTAAATCATATTTAGTGCTGTAAAAACATTACCTCAATAAAAAAATAAGGCAAGAAAATGGATATCAAATTGCAAAACAAACAAGAAAAAAAAAGAAATTCATTGCCAATGACCTGGAAAGTCCCTCTGTGCAGTCTTGCTTCCTATTAGATTTCTTTTTTTTTTCTTCAAGATTTACTTATTTATGCATACAAGAACTGGGGTACAGGTCAGAGGTGGGGGTGAGAAGATTCATCAGAGACAGAGTGGGGCAGAGAACAGGCAGATCAGGTCGCTGTGCCATGTGGGTCATTCCCTGGCTGGGGATTGAACTAGTGCTACACTGGCTGCAGATGCTTCACAGTGCGTTGCTTAACTCAATGTGCCACCAGGGAGGCCCTTCCTATTACATTTCTACAGCACTCTCAATCTTAGCTAACTTGCTTTTTTTATCTGGAGTACTCTGGGAAATAAATGTCCTATTTACTGTTCTAGCATCAGGGTCTACATCTGTGTATCTGCTGTACGCCCACATAATTTGTCCTAAAAACTCCAAAGTTATCTTCAAACGCTTTCTGATGTACTCTAGGATTTTACCAAAATTCTTTTGTGTTGAGTTCACCTGCCTTAGCACTAATAACACAGGCACTTTTGGTAGTGCTTCAACAGTTCCATGTTTCATTATTGGGATCTCAGTTAGTATCTACAGCCTCCTCCAATTCTGGGTTACTTATATCCTCCAAGTGGAGACGACCAGATTCTTCCCCAGCCTTTCCCAAGACTATCCTTTGTTCATCATGCATAAGTAATGTATTTAACATACATTTTATGTCTGCCCCACTTGGCCTATGGGAGGTAAATATTGAAGCAAATAAATCTGCCATCTTTTGGGGGTCCTGCCAGCATGAAGGCACAAGAGTTTTTCCAATTTAAGAGATTCCCTGGGGAAAAGGGGTCATAAGACCACCAATATCCAGCAGGCTGACCCTGTTCATTCAATCCCCCCGTTGGGAATTGATGAAGAGGGAACTGTCCAGACCCAGAGAAGTTTCCTCGGCTAAACTGGGTGCCTTTCATAGTGTGAGAAAGCAAAGTCTTATTGCTAGGAAGGTAGGTGTGGTGACTTGTGGAGCCTTCTCTGGTCACATGGGTGGGATTTTCCACTGGTGGATTAAAGGTTTCCATTTCTCTGGGCCATCAAATGGACTTCCACCTTCCCCAAATCCTATTTCTGGAGGGCAATCTGTACCTGCTCTTGCATTTTTATAATAAAATGTTCACTTCTTTTGTGTCAAATAGCATTTGTACTACAATAATTAAATGGAATCTCAGGAAAAAAACCCCAAAATTTGTACCTCTAACTAGCTTCAACTATATGCCCTTATGATCTCCTCTAGTATAAATATTACCTTGTTGATATCAGACTTTATAAAACTTGTCAACCGAGAACCTATGGCAGAAGAAAAAGAAGGGGGTGGAGGAGACACAGAACCATGCAAACTAACAATTGAACCTGGGTTTTTTCCAGTATTTTTCTCAAATAAAACCCTGTGAGATGTTTTCCAACTGCTTTTGTACTTTAAGGTGACCAGCGCAAGGAGAGGATCCTTGGGCTGGTCAACCACAGGTGTCTCGTCCCACCAGAGTCACCAAGTGAAACAGGGGTGGTCAGGGCAGGAGTGTAGGATAGGCCACCATGGCTGCCCAACTGCCCAGGCTCTTAGACAAGAGAACTGCCAAAAAGCTCCAAAAGTCCAAAAGGTCCAATATCAAAACTGAGAGCTATAGCAACACAATACCCACACTATAAGGGGCCTATGGGCTATAACCAAACAAAGGACAGTGCCCGATAATAGGACAGGGCGCTGCTTGTGGGTTCTCACCTATGCACACAACTGCAAGAGACCTCAAACTCAGGAAACAACAACCATGGGGTTTATTTTACAAACAGGGGAACTAAAGAGTTTACTGTAGCCATACGTGGCTGGCTATCTCATCCAGATAGTGTGCACCAGAAGTATAAGCAGAGTACTGGTCACCTGTCACCAGGAGTGCCGGACAGCAATAGTGGCCAATAGTGATGGCCACTACTGTCACCCTGAGGCAGTGTCAGAGACACCAAGTGTTAACAGCTCTTTGTGACACCAGGCCCAGAGCCTTTGGTGTTTCTATCAGGCAATGTCAGAGACAGAACCAGAGGCCTGACAGAGGCCTATCTCTGACAGACGTCTTCAGCTTCCCTTCCCTCCTCAGAGGTTAGCTATTAGATGCTTCTTTTCTTCTTCCAGCCTCTGGTCCCTATTCTTTCCTCTTCCCTCAGGGTCCAGAAACAGAGTCTTCCCCTGTGGCCTCTCTACTACTTAGGGCCTCTGCACTTGTGTACATATGGCCCCTTTATGCACCTGTGTGTGTGTGTGAAAGAATCGGATAAGGCACTCTGCATGACTGCCTTACAATGGCCCACATCATGAGCCAGCAGGGGGTGCCTAAGTAGGCATGTGACTGATTGTGTGGCCATGGTCTGAAGTGATCTGGGAGTAGCTCAGAAATTACACAAAACATCTGCACAGAATGTTCTCTTGCATACGTGGCTGACATGTCCCCTCATATTTTCCATAAAGTTGATTACCCTTTGTCTTCATAGGATGCTGCTCCTCCTACCATTGTCACAGAATCAATCATTCATGTTCATTATTGCTAATAAATAGCAAGAGGGCTGTTCACTGAGCAGCAGAGTCTTGCCTTGCAAACTTTATCCACAACTCATCCCTCAATGTGTTCCTGGGGACCTCCTGGTGCATTCCTGACCACCAGATTGCCCCCTTCCTTTGGCAGCAGTTAAAACAGTTTGTCTTTTTATTCTTGCTTACCATGTCTCCATTGTCGCTAGCTGATGTTACAGAGTGGTAGATTTTCAAGACCATAAACATAGACTGACTGAAAAACCCTTCAATACACTAACAAACACACTATTGAACAACTACTGATAATGAAAAAAATCAATGAAGAAATAAAAAATAACTTAACAAATGATAAAGAGCATAAACTAAAACACATGGCATGCAGCAGAAGCAGTACAAAGAGAGAAATAAATAGCAATACAGACTCACATCAAGAAATAAGAAAGACCTCAAATAAATAACCTTCTCATCTTAAGGAATTAGGAAAATAATAAACAAAAGATAGTAGAACAGAAATAGCGCAAATAATGGCAAAAAATAAAGAAACAGAAATTTAAAAAAACATTGCAAATGATTAATGAAATCAAAAGCTGGTTCGTCATAAAAATAAACAAAATAGACAAATTGTAGCAAGGTTAACCAAGAAAATAAGGGCAAAATCACAAATAAATAGGATCAAAAACAAAGAGGAGAAATTATAACAGATGCTGTAGAAATTTAGAGAATAGAGATTACTATGAATATCTATACACTAACAAATTGAATACCTAGAAGAGATGAACAAATTCTTAAAATTATAAAATCATCCAAGACTGAGTAAGAAGAAATAGAAATCCTGATCAAATGAATAACAAGGAGAGAATGTGAAACTGTACTCAAAACTCTCCCAAAAAAACTAAAGATCATGACCACATGGTTTTAAAAATGAATTTGATCAAACATTCAGACATGAATTAATACAGATCCTGTCCAAACTCTTCCAAAATTTGAAAAAGAAAGAACACTTCCAAGTGCATTTTATAACGTCGAAATTTCTCTGGTACCAAACCAAACAAAGACAACACATACAAATAAAATTAAAGAACAATATCTCTAATGAACAGAGATACAAAACTCCCAAATATACCTAGCAAAATGAATCCAACAATGCCTTAAAATGATCATACACAGACACCAAGTGGCAGTCAGAGCAGAGACAGAAGGGTGGTTCAACATCCAAATACCAATGTGATTTATCACAAGAACAAAAAGAAAGATTAAAAACCATATGATCATATCGATAGATGCTGAAAATATATTTGACAATACCTGACATACAATTTTAATGAAAATCCTTGAAAAACTGGAGATAAAAGAACATCCCATAACATAATGGAAACCGATTACAACAAACCCACAGCTAGTATCATTTTCAGTGGTGAGAAACTGAAAACTTTTCCATGGTGATCTGTTACAAGTCAAGAATGTCCAGTCTCACATTTACTATTCAACATAATATTGGAAGTTCTACCTACAGAAAAACATAATAAAGGAAGCCTTACTGGGAAAGCAGACGGTATCATTATTTGTAGATGACATGATTATATACATAGAGAACCCTCAAGATTCTGCAGAAAAAAAATAAAACAATCCCTATAGTAAAGCATCAGGTTATAAAATCACAACACAAAAATCAGTTCTCTTCCTTATAGACATTGAAATAGAAGAGGAAGAAATTAAAAAATTTATCCCATTTACAATCACACCAAAATTTATTAAATTTCTAGGGGTAAACCAAAAGGCAGTAAAAGATTAGTAAAACTATACAGGACATTGTAAAAAGAATGATAAAAGAAGAAGACACAAAGAAATGGAAAAATATCCTTTGCTCATGAATTGGAAGAATGAACACTATCAAAATGGCCATCCAATTTAGGGTAACAAAGACTTTCAATATAATCCCAATGAAAGTATCAATGACATTTTCAAGTGACTAATTAAAGACTACTGGAATTCACATGAAATTACAAAAGACCAGAAGAGCAAAAGCAATCTTAACAAAAATGAAAGACAAGGTATCACACACTTCCATACCTCAAATTTTATTATAAAGCCACAGTAATTAAAACAGCTTGGTATATGAACAAAAATAGATACACAAATCAAAGGAATAGATTTGAGAACTCAAAAATAAACCCACACCAACATGGACAGTTACCTATGAAAAAGTAGCCAAGAACATATACTGGAACAAGGATAACCTCTTTTTAAAAAAGAGCTGCATACAAGAGCTGGGGTACAGGCCAGAGTCCAGGGAGGTGAGAGGATTCACCAGAGACAGAGTGGTAAACAGAACAGGCAGACTGACTGAAACACACTGCTGAGGGGAGCAGTGGGCGAGGCAGGAGAGGTCTGCCTGCGCCATGTAAGTCCCCTCCCTGGCCCGAGGCAGGGATTGAACTCATGCTGCAGTGGCTGTGGTTTGCTTCATAGTGTGTTGCTTAACCCACTGTGCCACCAGGGAGGCCAAAGGACAGTCTCTTAAATAAATGGTCTTGGCAAAACTGGGCAGCTGCATAAAAAAGAATGATACAAGACCACTATCTCACACCACACACAAAAATAAATTCAAAATGTATAGAAGATTTGTATGTAAGACCTGAAGCCATAAAATACATAAAACAGATGAAATATTTCACAACTTAATCTTCAGTGGTATCCTTAAGGTTTTGACCTCAACAGCAAGGAAAACAAGAGAGTATAAACAATTGGGACTACATCAAACTAAAATGCTTTTTCACAGTGAAATAAAGCATAACTAAAACAAAATGACACCCTACTTAATGGGAGACTATAATTGCATACCATACCTCTGACAAAGGATCAATATCAAATATACATAAAGAACTCATAAAACTCAAGAAAAACAAAACAATGTAAATTTTAAAAAAATGGGCACAAGAACTAAAAAGACAGTTCTTCAAGAAGACATACAGACTGAAAATAGGGAAATGAAAAAATATTCATCATCAGTTATTATGGGGAAATGCAAATGAAGACCATAATGAGATACCATCTCACAGCTATTGAGAATGGCCCATATCAAGACCAGAAACAAGTGCTTGAGAGGTTGTGGAGAGAAGAGAACCCTCCTGCACTGCTGGTGGATATGGAGAGTGGTTCAGCCCTTTTGAAAGCAGTAGGTATGTATCTCAATACATTAGAAATGAAATGCAATATGACCCAGTGTTTCCACTCCTAGGCATCTTCCTAAAAAATTCAAAAACACTTACTTTGAAATTCCTTGCACTCCCATGTTTACTGCAGTACTGTTACAGTTAATTATGGAAATATCATTAAGTATCCCAAAACAAATGAGTGGCTCAAGATGATGTAGCATATATACACAATATATTATTTCCCACAATCATAACAGATTAACTCATGTCGTTTGAGGCAACATGGATGGAGCTTGAAGGGATTATGCTAAATAAGTTGGAAGAAGAAAGAAAAATACCAGATGGTATCACTAACATGTAGAATATAGAGTGCCTAAACTAAGAGTCAGATAAATGAAAAGCTTAAAAACCAGCTCTTGAAAGCTGACTATAGAACTGAGGTATCCAGAGGTGGAAGAGACTGGGTTAAGAATAAAGAGGGTTTTCTATAGGGTTCCACTGGTCTGTGTGCCTGTCTTTGTTCCAGTACCATGTTGTTTTAATTACTATTGCTTTGTAGTAAAGTTTGAAGTCTGGGCATGTGATACCTCCATTCTCATTCTTTTTTGTTAAGAGAGCTTTGGCTAATCATGTTTTTGGTGGTTCCATATGAATTTCATCAATATTTGTCTATTTCCTTGAAGATTTTCATTGAGATTTTTATCGGTATTGCGTTGAATTTGTAAATTGCTTTTGGTAGGATGGCCATTTTGATACTGTTGATTTTTCCTATCCATGAACAGGGGATATCTTTCCATTTCTTCATGTCCTATTTCTTTTTTTAAAAAACTCAATCTTTTTTTTTTAGATTTATTTTATGCATACAAGAGCTGGGGTAGAGGCCAGAGTGGTGGGAGGTGAGAGGATTCACCAGAGACAGAGTGGGGAGCAGAACAGGCAGATCAACTGAAACACACTGCTGAGGGAAGCAGTGGGAGAGGCAGGAGAGGTCTGCTGAGTCGTGTGGGTCCCCTCCCTGGCCGGGGATTGAACTGGCACTGCTGTGCTGCAGATGCTTCCCAGTGTGGGGCTCAACCTGCTGCACCACCAGGGAGGCCCTTCTACTTCTTTTAACAATGTTTTATAATTTTCTCTATATAGGCCTTTTGTTTCTTTTGTTAGGTTTATTCCCAAGTATTTGATTTTCTTGGTTTCAATTGTAAAGGGTATATTTTTCTTGATTTCTTCTTCTTTAGATTGGTTGTTTGTATATAGAAAGGCTACTGCTTTGTGCATTGGTTTTGTATCCTGCTACTTTACTAAAATGGTTGATTGTATTAATTAGATTTTCTGTAGAGCTTTTAGGGTTTTCCAAGTATATCCCACACAACTATGGACAACTGATCTTTGACAAAGGAGCAAAGAGTATGCAATGGAACAAAGACAGCTTATTCAATAAACAGTGCTGGCAAAACTGGTCCACCACATGCAAAAAAATGAAACTGGACCACCATCTCACAACATGTACAAAAATAACTCAAAATGGATAAAAGAACTGAATGTAAGACCTGAAACCATAAAATATATAGAAGAAAACATAGGTAAAATGCTACAAGACATACATCTCTGTAATGCCTTTAAAGATGCATTTCCCAAGGCAATAAAAAGAAAAGAGAAGATAAACAGCGGGGACTACATCAAATTAAAAAGCTTCTGTATAGCAAATTAAACATTAAACAAAACAAAGAGATGCCCCACTGACTGGGATAAATTTTTTGCACTCCACACACCGACAAGGGTCCAATCACAGAGATACACAAAGAATTCATAAGACTCAAGAAAAACAAAGTAAAAAGCCCAATCAAAAAATGGGCAGAAGACATCCTACTAAAAAGCAATTTACAGATTCAACGCTATTCCAATAAAAATTTCAATGTCATTCCTCAAAGAAATAGAAAAATATTGATGAAATTCATATGGAGACACAAAAGACCTCAAATAGCCAAAGCTTTCCTAACTGAAAAAAAGGG
>JAGFMF010011402.1:1211052-1230803 GCA_019455555.1 Galemys pyrenaicus
AGGGACTGAGGTGATGGTGCACTGGTGATATGGTGATGGGGAATACATGGGGATTACAATTGATGGCAAGTAAATGTAAATTAAAAAAATTTATATTAAAAAAAATTTCACATAAAAAAATGGGCAGAAGAACTTAAAAGACACTTCTTCAAAGAGGACATGCAAATGGCCAACGGGCACATGAGAAAATGCTCAACATCCCTCATAATCAGGGAAATGCAAATTAAAACCACAATGAGGTATCACCTTACACCCGTAAGAATGGCACATATCAAATAAACCACAAAAAATGTTAGTGAGGATGTAGAGAAAAAAGAACTCTACTACATTGCTGGTGGGAATGCAAGTTAATCAACCACTATGGAAAGCCATGTGGAGGTTCCTCAGTCTACTAAAAATAGAATTACCATATGACCCAGCAATTCTATTCCTAGGGATCTACCCAAAGGACACAAAAACATTGATCTGAAAGAAGACCTGTACCCCCATATTTAACTATTTATAATTGGTAAGACCTGGAAACAACCCAAATGCCCAACAGTAGATAACTGGATCAAGAAGATGTGGTACATAGACAAAATGGAATACTATTGAGCAATCAAAAATGATAAACTAGAGTCATTTATAGAAACATGGATGGAGCTAGAAGAAATTATACTCAATGAAATAAGTCAGAAGGCAAGAGAAAAATATTGGATGGTTTTACTTTAAGGAGGAAAATAAAGGAACAACAACTACAAAAAAAAAAAAGAGCGAGAGCTCAAGGAAATAAACAATTACAGCCAAAACCAAAGAACCAACCAACCAACCAAACAAAACCATAACAAGAACAAAAGATCTAAGACAAACCAAAGGGATCATGGGGGATGGGTAGAGACCAGGACGAGGGCAGAAAGAGCACAAGGAACTGAGGTGACAGTGCATGGGTGAAATGGTGGTGGGAATTCCCTGGGGACTACAAATGATGTCAAATATAATTAAATAAATCTAGTTTAAAAAAAAAAAGAACAAAGAGGGCTAGAAGACCAATGGATTATGGTAATATTCTATGGATGATTTGGTGGTGGGTGCACTACTGACAATACCTGATGGGGATAACCCATCAGGAATATTACCTCAATTAGAAATTAATTAAATACATGATTCCAGCTCTACATTTCCTTCCTTCTGTTTTCTTTGGGTTTATGTTTTTTAACTCCTCAATTACTGAAATAAATAGTTCACTGATTTCAGTTTTTTCCCTTTGTAATTACTTTAATTATCACCATTACAATTTAAGAAAAAGCATAAAAAATTCCCTCTATATAAGACTGCTCCTGAATCACAAGGCATGGATAAAATAGTTTTTTTCATTTTTAGAAAAAATTCTTATTCCATTATGATTATTTTCTGACCTCTAATGTACTGTTTTCTTAACATTTAACCACACAAGGATTTCCTAGTCATCATTGTATTAATTACTAGCTTATCCCCTAGAGTTAGAGACATAACCTAAGACTGCAATCCTTTAAACATTGTTGAAGCTTTTTCATAAGTGGGTATATTTTAATGTTTCATGCATACTATAAAGGAAATGACTGTGAATATGAGCACAGTGTTTTAAAACATGTCGATTGAATCAATTTCCTTAAGCCATGTGTTTACATTTTCTATGTTCCTACTTTTATCTCCTTGTTCTATAAATTAGTGAGGCACTAAACTGATATTTATCCCATGAAATTTGCTTATTTATCTATTTCTGTTCATAATTGTGAATGTTTCCATGATTTGAGATTCATGTGTAATTGTTATAATTTCCAGATGAATTAAACGATTTTCCACTCTAAATTCATCTTCTTTATTTATATTAAGTCTTTCAATCTTAACTTTTATTTTCTGATATTAATTTAAACACCTGCCATCTTTAGGTTTGAATGGTATAATTTTTTAAAAAAGATTTTATTATTTATTTATGCATACAAGAGCAGGGGTACAGGCCAGAGGCACGTGAGGCGAGAGGATTCACCAGAGACTGAGTGGGGAGCAGAACAGGCAGATTGTCTGAAATACACTGGTGAGGGGAGCAGTGGGCTAAGCAGGAAGTCTGCCAGTGCCATGTGGGTCCCCTCCCTGGCTGGCTGCAGGGATCGAACTCGTGTTGCAGTGGCTGCGATTTGCTTCATAGTGCGTTGCTTAACCCACTGAGCTACCAGGGAGGCCTCCCTTCTTTATTTTTTTAAGATTTACTTATTTATGCATACAAGAGTTGGGGTATAGGCCAAAGGTACTGGGGAGTGAGAAGATTTATCAGATACAGAGCAGGGAACAGAACAGCCAGATCTACTGAAACACACCGCTGAGGGGAGCAGAGGGGGAGGCAGAAGAGGTCTGCTGTACCATATGGGGTCACCTCCCTGGCCCAGGATCGAACTAGTGCTGCAGTGGCTGTGGATAGACTCAGAGTGTGGTGCTTAACCCCTTACACCACCAGGTAGGCTCCATTTTCCTTTATTTTGCCTTCAGTTTTGAAAGGTATTTTCACTGGAGCAAGAAGTCTGCCTTGTCATTGACTTTTGCATATCATATAGATAGATGTTTCACATCAACTGGCTTTCACTGTTGCTATTGAGAAACTACCTGTCAAACTGTTGCCTCCTCTGAATGGAATTTACTTTTTTTCTTTTCTATTTATACTTGATTTTTTATTTCATCCAAGTCTATTCTTCTTACTGGAATTTTACTCTAGTTCAGTTCATATTAATTCAATATTTAAATTGTTATTAAATACTGGTTCTTAATTTGGGCTGTGTATTTCCAGTGGTTTCTTTTTCAAATCTGCTATGTATGTTACTTTCTATAGTTTCTAGTTTTAAAAATTTCCAAGCCTTCCATTAACTCAATGAACATAAAAAGCAAACCTGTTTGAGTCAACACTGATAATTTCAGTATCTGTATATTTAATGCTGTTTCTCGTTCTTTGCATTGATTATTTTTTTTAAGATTTATTTATTCATGTATACAAGAACTGGGGTGTAGGCCAGAGGTGTGGGGGATGAGAGGATTCACCAGAGTCAGTATGGGAAGCAGAACAAGCAGATAGACTGATAAACTGCTGAAGGGAGCAGCAGGCACGACAGAAGAGGTCTGCCATGCCATGCACTGGTTCTTACTTACAATGTCTTGTTTCCTCATATGCCTGGTATTCTTTCACAGTGTGCTTTAAAATGTATTTGAAGTATTATTTAAATGGGATTATTTGTTTACACTGGTTAGCTCTTTTATTATTTTCAACTAAAGTGCGACTTGTTACTGTTTTTGGAAGACAAGACTTCCCCCATAATGTATATTCATCATAGTCTATCCACCACTTAAGTACCCATAGTCCTCTATCATACTCCATTGTGCTCTTTTCCCACCCTATTTCTTACTTCTTCCTCCCTCTTGAATGGTTCACTTCTATGGTCAGCTTTCAAGGGGTGGTTTGATAGTATGTCTTTGACTAACCCTTTGGTTAATATCTCTACATGACACATCTTGTACCATTAGTTTCACTCTTATTTCTAGGGTGCTTCCAGTAAGATTTTTTGGCAAAGATGGAAATAGTTTACTAGTATTTATATTTTTAGCAGTCCTGGAATTTAAACTTTTTGTCCTTTGCCCCATAAAGGTAGATTAAGTACAGTTCCCCTTCTCAACTGCCTTTTCCAGGTTGGAATAAGAATAATTATAGAATCACATGTGCCAAGATTTTAAAATTGAAAGTGGTAGATTTGGCCAAGGTAAACACTGTTAAGGATTAGATACTATAGCTTTTGTTCTCTAACAAATAACCCAAATAAAAGTAACCATATCATTAACAAAGCTAAGATGGTTCTAAGTTAAAATATTAGAAAAGGAGAAAGGCCTATATCATCCAAAACCAAAAGGTACATTTATCTTCTCACCATTTTCTGCCAATGGAGCAAGAACTTCAAAAATCATTTCTCTCTTATCATGTTCTACTTGTTTCTTGAAAAGTTTTACCAACTCTTCAGCAACGTTTGTACTGGCAAACTGTTCTTTACTTGACTCTGAAAATAGAAAAGTTCAGCATAAACAAATGAAATTGCTCTCTATTATGTTTAAACACTTGGTCATTTTGTACTATTACTGATAAATACAAGTATTTTTCAAGTATTGAAATAATCAAATTCATTTTTAATGTCCAGGAAAACAAAAAAAAATGAAGGTTTAAAGAAAACATTCTAGCCCATTACTAAAGCTATAAAAAAATGTTAACTATAACATATAGTTATATAATAGCATCAACAAAATTACTGAATTATAAACATGTAATTCTGAGGCTTTTTGTCAAAAAAGAAAACTTACTTGTAAAAGGCTACACTTCACATGGCTGAATGTTAGGTGACTTATTTTTTATATTATTAAATCATTTATATCCTTTAAATCATTCGTATATCATTATTACATCATTGCATAGCATGCTTTTTATAGGCACAATATTAAAGGCCAATTTTTAAAAAAGATTTATTTTTTTTTAAAGATTTATTTATTTATGCACACAAGCACTAGGGTACAGGCTAGAGGTGTGGGGGGTGAGAGGATTCACCACAGACAGAGCGGGGAGCAGAACAGGCAGATCAACTGAAGTACACTGCTGAGGGCAGCAGCGGGCAAGGCAGGAGAGGTCTGCTGCGCCACGTGGGTCCCCTCCCTGGCCGGCGGCAGGGATTGAACTTGTGCTGCAGTGGCTGCGTTTTGCTTCATAGTGCGTTGCTTTAACCCACTGCGCCACCAGGGAGGCCCAAAAAGATTTATTTAATTTTGCATACAAGCACTTGGGTACAGGCCAAAGGTGTGGGGGTGGTGAGAGGATTCACCACAGAGAGTGGGGAGCAGAACAGGCAGATCAACTGAAGTACACTGCTGAGGGGAGCAGCGGGCACAGCAGGAGAGGTCTGCTGCGCCATGTGGGTCCCCTCCGTGGCCGGCAGCAGGGATCGAACTCGTGCTGCAGTGGCTGCGGTTTGCTTCATAGCGCGTTGCTTAACCCACTGTGCCACCAGGGAGGCCCTAAAGGCCATTTTTTCATGTGTATTTGGAATCTCATTACCTCTTGCCTCTTCAACATCCTCCTACTTTTCTTCCTCCATTAAAGCCTTATTGACATTGAAATATTCTTTAGTATTTCTCACTAAAAAGCAGTATTATAAATACTTACCAACCTTTACCTCACTTTCCAATTACCAATCTATGTTCTCTTTACCAAATAGGTTTCTTGAAGTTAGTCTACATATGCTAGCTCCACTTGCTCAACTGACATTTTCTTATATTCATGTTTCACTTCAAGTTGGAACAAAGCCCATTTCAAATTCTTCTGAGCATCTCCATAGACATCAGCCTCCTTTATTTGTTCTTCCACTTCCCCTATAAATTTCAGTTCCTTAGGAATTGATCCTTTGCTTTCTTACCTTTTTGATCGTTACTTACCCAAGTCAATCTAATTCTCATCCACTGCATATATTGATACTCACCCACCCACATCTCTACTCTTCTGTACTTGAGACTATTTCCTTGCTATTTGATATTTCCATTGAATTATCTCTAGCATACAAAACAATTTCAAAAATGGACCTTTGTTATTACTGTGAGAATTTTTTTCCCTCCAGACTTCCTTAACTTTGTAAATGAACACTTCACATAGGTATATAGATACCTATGCAGGTAGAAACCTAAGAATGTCTGTTCACTTTATTTTCACTCATTTCCGCATCTGAGAAATTATAAAGGTCTACCAATTTTCCTCCAAAATACAACTGGGATGCATTACATTTCTCCCCAGTTTTCTTCTTCTTTTTTAAAGATTTATTTATGCATACAAGAGCTGGGGTACAGGCCAAAGTCCAGGGAGATGAGAGGATTCACCAGAGACAGAGCCGGGAACAGAACAGGCAACTGACTGAAACACACTGCTGAGGGGAGCAGTGGGCGAGGCAGGAGAAGTCTGCTGTGCCTTGTGGGTCCCCTCCCTGGCCAGCCGTAAGGATCGAACTCATGATGCAGTGGCTGCGGTTTGCCCCAGAGTACGTTGCTTAACCCACTGTGCTACCAGGGAGGCCCTCCAGTTTTCTTCTTAATTTGTTACATCAGACAGTATATTAATTTATATAGAAACTTCAGAGATTTGTGAACTAATCCAAATTAGATTGTTTGCCCTTAATGTTTTTGCAGAAAGCTGAATTCTGGAATCTGTCATTTTGATATTCTTTCCTCACCTTCCTGTACTAGATACTTTATTATTTATGTCCTTTTGCCTTTGCTTGTTGTTTGTTGGAGGCATTCTCCAAGTAGCTTTGAGACAATGATATGCTGAGCATAACAGGTATTTGGTATTTTGACTGTCTCAAATTGCTCATTTATAACTAATATGTGCCTTCAGTTAGTCCCTCATTTCATTACATTAGTTTCTCATACAAGCAATTATCATAATTTGTTTACTTGTAAATTTATTTTAAAAGCATAAATCTATTTTACACATTAAACTATGAGCTTCCTGAAACAGGGAAAACATAAATTATTTTACCTACCATGAACATAATATAGTGTCCAGTACATAACAGGTATTGGAAATAAAATGAGTAGATGTGTGACTTAATGAACAAGTATAAATGCAAGAGTTAATCTCTGCTAAACCTCTGTGTCAATATCAAATACTGCAAATTAAAATTTATAAGAGAAAGGAGAAACATTAAGTCTTTCTATGGTTTTTCTTCAGATAATTGTTCAGATAATTCTTCAAATTGGAAAAAATTTTAGAAAATAAGGTCACAGATATGGTCAGGCATCATTACTCATCTGTTTGTTCTTACTATTTTTTAAAATAGTGTTAAGATTTTTTTCCCCCAGTCCATAGTCTAGTTCTCCAATCTTTAAACAGAAATCAAATTACTACTGCTAAGTAATTCAGGTCATTTGCTGAATTACACAACATGATTAGATGAACACCTGCATTTATCCACCAAGTAAATAGAAAAAAAGACAGTATGAAGTATATTTTATACATTTGAATTAAGTGCCATGGATTCTTAACAGAACTTTAGCACAAATTCGTATTTTCTAAGGGCTTAGTTTTTACAGAAACTATAAAGCATTTCAAGGAGTTAATCCTAATACTTGTATTACTAGTACAATTTAATTTCCCTCCATGTCTTCTTCCTCAGAAACATATAAATCTCTTTCAGCTAATTCATGCGTATTTACCTCTGTTTCTACATAACATATATGGCATTAGTTTTAGGTATATTTTATTGACTTTCAACCATTAAAAATGAGTTATCTACCTTTTTTCCCTGTCTTTCCATAGCCTCCACTTTCTCAAATATACTTTAATTTTGGTTATATCAATAGTGTTTCAATAATACACTATATCATTTTCCCCTGAAATTGTTTTTCATGTAATTATTTTATTCTCATTTGCTTGGTTTGACTCCAAACCTTCCATCAAGATGTCTAATCTTCTCTTAATAAGGTTTTTCACTTTAGATAGTCAATCAATTTAACTTCCACTAAAAATTTGTCCATCTTAAGTCTGCAGTGTTCTGGTCTGGTTCCAATCTGAACTGGTTGCTCCTTAAAAATAAAGTCATTTGGCAAGGACAAATTGGGGACACTTGGTGGGGAGGGACGAGGGGGAGGGTTGAGGGCAGACGGAAGCACAGAGGACTGAGGTGATGGTGCACTGGTGATATGGTGATGAGGAATACATGGGGATTACAATTGATGTCAAATATATATAAATTTAAAAAAGTTAATATTAAAAAAAATAAGGTCATTTGGGGCTCTCAGGTCACCATACTACCCTTAATTCCTGTTTAAACTTGTTTCCTGAATCATATGTAGCCTTCTTTCTTAATTTAAATCCCTTTTATTGGTGGAACACATCCAATGGCTTCTAGCGCAAGATATATAGGTTATCAGTTTTCTGGGGTGATCATGATTGACAATGTCTATATTGTAATTTGATAGTTTAAAAGGGAATAGAATTCTATACTGAAAATAATTTTCCCTCAAAAGTTTAAAGACAATAATTCATTTCCTTTGGTTTGCCAGGGTTGTTTTAAGACATTTCATTTATACTGAGTCATAGTATTTTTGTATGTGACTTTTCTATCTTTAAATGTTTGTAAGATTTATATTCATTATTTTAAAGTTTCACATTGATGTGTCAAGATCAGGAACTACTTTTGTCTACATTAGTCTTCTGAGGTATTACCTTCTTAAGTTTCAAGACACTTAATTTAATTAAATGGCAATACTCACCTCTCTTTCTAAAACCCTTTGTCTGTTCCTGTACAGTTTCTCTTCTTTTTTTCCATATCTTTGGTTATTGCTTTAGGAATATTATTCCTCCAAACATTCTATTTTCTTTTAGCCACTGTGCTTTCAGTTTTAAAGTTTTTTATTTTCTGTTTTTTTTAATGGCATTCAGCTATCATTTTATGTTTAGTGCTTTTTAAATTTTATCTGATATTCAATTTAGTTATTATTTTATTACCTAGTTTCTATTTCCTTCTAGTGACTTTTCCTACTGATTTATTTAATTAATCTGCTACATTAGAGGGTATCTAAACCTATTTAGTTGTCTGTCATTAAGATATGACATCTTCAAAAGATTAAGAATTGGGATTTAAAAACTCATTGAGAACTAACAGTTTGAGTAGTTGTGTGGCTGCAAGATTCCCTGTAGAGTGATCAGAAGACCCTTTTGTATAGAACTTGGGCTCCCCAAAATATTGTGTGCTTTTTGTCCCCAGATTGTTTTTCCTTATTCATTTGTCCAATGATATCTCATTCCCCAACTACTATTAATCATATTGTATTGTTATGGTCATTTACATTATCATTCCTTTAATAAATATGTGCACGTGAGATATATAACTAGAAGGGAAGTTATTTATAAGAGGAGAAGACTGACAACTTTGGCTATTCCAAATAATATTTATGGTTAAAACAAGTTCAATAACAGAAATGAAACTTTGACAGATCTATGGGGCAAATATTTCTACTTATTGAATTTCAATACCAATTTTGCAAGTATCTTCAAATTACACAAGGCAGTAAAAACACATGAGAAATCATATTTCTTAAGTGTTTTTTTTTATTCATACAAGAACTGGGGTATAGGCCAGAAGTGTGGGCGTGAGAGGATCTACCAGAGACAGAATGGGGAACAGAACAGGCAGATTTGCCTGAAATACACTGCTGAGGGGAGCAGCGGGTGAGGCAGGAGGTCTTCTGCCTTGCCATGTGGGTCACCTCCCCGGCTGGCGGCAGGGATCAAACTCATGCTGCAGTGGTTGTGGTTTGCTTCACAGTGCGTTGCCTAACCTACTGCGCCACCAGGGTGGGCCCCAAAAATAAATTTTTTATGATGAACATTAAGCAAACTTTAAAGCATCACTTTGCAAGTATGTGCTAATTATCTTCTAAGCAAAAAACTATACTTAGAAAAACAAATGCAACCATTAATAATTTTTGATATATGTAATAAAAATTTAAATGTTTGATAACCTTAATCTGGAAAACCAAATGTTTTACTAAAATTCATTACTGGCCAGCTATATATATAATAATATATATACACTATACATGTAGTAAGAATACCTATATATTAAAACAAACTATAGTTTTTAAACTATTAAAGATCCTATGTATGAGAAATGAAGTCCTCTGTTAAAAAGATCATGAAGAATCTCACATAACTTCTCTAATACAAAAAAATGCTTTTCAAATGATTTAATAGGGATATTATAAGTCTTTATTTTTCAAATACCAGGTAGCTATCAAGTTATGTTATCAAAATTGGGTTATTTTCTGAAAACAGAATATAATCTTTCATAGTGGTAAGGGTATTATTTATAATTTCAGGTGTATTTATATAACGAGTGGTGATACAACATACATTTCTTAGGTCAGTCAAATTCCAAAAGTTTAAAAAATATTACACTGAGAAGAATTTATGGGTTTAAAGATGGGTTTATGTGAGGCGTTTTTGAAGAAATGTTAATGCTTTGTATTTACAGTATATCAAATACAGCAGGAGCTATAATGGTATTTGCATGTCAAATGATACACAGTTACTTGGACTCAAATACACAAATTTATGTAATTTAGATAACAAATTAAATACACTGAACACTTTTCACAAATTCCCTCCCAGAGAAAAGTTTCTCTGCTATATGAACATGGCTGTAAATTCACATTACTATATAAATCAAACAATTAGATTATAAAGATTTAGGGCCTATTTATTTCATACAGTCACTGTAAAGGTGACTGAGATTTAAAGCAGAACTAAAAATCTCTTTTACCATAAACTGCAAGATTCCTATTATCACATACTATCAAAGCCAAACTTCTTCCATTACTACGACTCTTACTACATTCATTTCAACACAGGGTAATAATCAGTCAAACTTTCTCCCTTGACATTTATTTGATAAGCAGATGATGACAGTTTATTGGGGTATAGTGAACCAACAACTCAATTTCCATGTGATTAAGCAAGAGTTCTTCACAATTCCTGAAGTTAGGGCATTTATAAGAATTAGACAAACAACCAAAAATAGCTGAATATGTTCTTAGCAAGTTCTTACACAGATGTTGCCTATAACCCAGGATTACCATAATTCCCTAATTTGCTGCTGATGTTCTCTTACGGTTAGGTTAGATAAACATCATCATTCTTTGCTTTTCTTCTATATACTCTCCTCAAACTCTAAAAGTGAGAGGAGCCATCACAGCATTAAGGAAGACATTTCTGGAAAATTGATTATTTTGAGCCCTGCTGTTCAACAGAAAAGAATGGCAGCCAAAAAGAAAACCACAAATGCAAAATTAAATGTTCTAGTAGTCACAGTAGTTAAAAAAAGGTGAAATGAATTTATTTAACTCAGTATAATAATGATTTATTTACATATGCAATGAACATAAAAATACTGGCAAGCCATTTTTTTTTTTTTTGCACCAAGTCCTTGAAATTTATTATGTATTTACACTACCAGCATGTCTCAATTCAGACTATCCATGCTCAGTAGCCACTATGGCTAATGGATATTATATTGATGGTGTAGATGCAAAAACTACTCATACTGAAATATAAAATTAAAGAGTTGACTCCTTGAGTTTGATAAATACTCAAGGCAAATTAGGAGAGATCTGAACCAATCATGTTTATGTTTCCATTACAAAGGATTGGAATTATAACATGATTTCTGTCTTATTTTTACAAAGTAAACTGAACACAAACTTTGGCATTCCATTTTAATAATGGAAAATAGTAATTTGTGAGACAGTAAAAAAAAAAAAAGGAAAAGCAGAGAACAGAAGGTGATCCACTGAATAAGACAACTTAAAAAAATTTAACTCTTAAAAAATAATTCCTATTCTCTTAACTAGAAATCAAAGCAAAATACAGTATTGAAATCCAGATTTTGGGCCTCCCTGGTGGCGCAGTGGGTTAAGCAATGCACTATGAAGCAAACCTCAGCCACTGCAGCACGAGTTCTATCCCTGCTGCCGGCCAGGGAGGGGACCCACATGGCACGGCAGACTGACCCTGCCTCTCTTGCTTCTCTCTTCAGCAGTGTGTTTCAGTCAGTCTGCCTGTTCTGTTCTTGGTTCTGCCTCTGGTGAATCCTCTCACCTCCTGCAACTCTGGCCTGTATCCCAGCTCTTGTATGCATAAATAAATAAATCTTTTAAAAAAAAAAGAAAACCAGATTTTATCATGTAGCGGGTAAATGCATGAGCTTTCAGTTAGAAAACCAAGATAAGAATGCTAGTGCTTCTGTTTACTTATAAAATAGCTATAACAAAAAGAATTGATTTGTTTGTTGTGGATATTATAGTTAGCCATGACAAAATATAATTGAGTTTCATTGTCTCAATAAAAAGAAATGTATTATAAATACCATCATGGGATAAATTCAGTCCTGGAGTTGTGACTTTTTAATCAAGAATGACAAGAAGGTAAAAAAAGAAAGGGAGCAAGAAAGGCAGAGACAAGGAAGGAAGGAAGAGTAATATGTAAGATAGAGAAAAATAAAACAGGGAAAAGAAGTAGGGTTGCTAGGGTCGCCAATCCTCTTTTCTGTTAGGACTGAACTGTGTTTCCAACACTGGTCTGTTTCCAGCTTCTGATTTTCAAGGATTTCTCGTGTTTTTTTCCTAATGGTTACAAACAAACTCTTATAAGAAAGTTCCTGTCATTTTAGGTATTCGGAGGAACAAGAAAGAGTTGGAACGAACCTTAGTCTGCTAGATTCCTTTTCATTTGATAAGCAAATACTTTATATAAAATGTAATAATTTATGAAATCCTTTATTATTGCTCTAGAAACATAACACTTGATTTGAAGACCATTCATCATGTAATGATATTAAAGTAGAAATCAACCTGTCAATGCTATAAAATAACGTACAAGTGTAAACTTCAAATCCTAGCATACAAATAACTAAGGAAACAAAGAAGTTCCAATTAAAAACAATGTAATGGATCTACCTTTTATTTTAAACATTAAAAGAATCTACAATGTTTAAAAAATTAAACTTACATAATGGAAATGAATTTCCAGATTGTCAATAATTTAAAAGACAATTTATTATATATGCACTAATCAATCTGTTGTAATTGCAGTTCATTACCAAACTTACCAAGTTCTGCTAAATTGCCAAATGCAATAAGACACATCTCTGTAAGAGCTGTATTTTGGCAGTGGACATCCAGTAATTTCACTAAGGTAGGAATAACACCCATATTGATAAGCTGAGCTTGAAGGGAATCTGTAAAAAAGGAAAAAAATCAAACAATGTTTATGGTTCAAATGTATATTAATATGAAGAAAATACATATATTTCTGCCTATTGCAATCTCAGTATCACATTAATTACAATAGAAGCAGATGAGGTCCATACAAGTGGATTAAAAATATAGATTTAGTTTATAAGTATTTAAATATTAAAATAAATTTAGATATAAAATAATCCAGAAAATGTCAAATCATTTATTTCTAAGAGGGTCTCAAAGCTTTATAGAGCAGGCTTTCAAGAAATATATAAAATTAAACATGACCACCAGTTTTTAAGTGTAAAGGACACATAAAGTAACATTAGCATCACAGAAAAGCAGAGTATATGAGAAATATAAACAGAAAAAGTCATTTTCATAAAGAACAAGAGAGAAGACAAAAATCTAAATAGTCCTTAAAAAGTTTCTTCATAATAAAAATTACATAATCCATTTTTTTTATTATTTGCAGTAGAATGTTCTTTAATGACTGCTAGGAAGGAATGCAATTTTAACAAGAAAAAAATTAAAATAATTTTCTGTTTTAAAGTTTTATTTAATAATAATATGACAGATTATTTTGGTAAAAGAAAAGAAAATCTGATTTGAGTGAGATGTCAACATGGCTTTGTCATCATTGTTGCTTTCACTTACTAGGAAATTAATTAGCTCTAAACTACTTAACATGCCTTAGATTTTCATATTGGCTCTTCATGAATAATACTAATAAAATTCAAGGTAAATACACCAAAATAAAAACCCTAATTACTGCCTAAGAAAAGGTAACAATAGAGACACAGACACTCACAGGCCTATGCAAAATACTATTACTGTCAACAACCAGTTCATCCAAAGATACAGAAATGCTCTTTTCATTTTTATTTTTTATTTTAAAATGATATGCCATTTTCAAGGTAATAATCTCCAGTTTTTTAAGTTACCTATTGTGAATCTAAACATAAAAGTGTTTCCTACAAAACACATTTTCCCCATAGCTTGCATTCTGAGATGTTTGCCTGTTAATCACTTTATCAGTCTTTATAATCATTAACCTATCTATATATAAAGAGGTCATTGGAAGATAATGACAAAAGAAAATAAATGCAGGACTGAGATGTCTCACATGCTAGTTGATTACTTTCCTGGTGATCTCTGCATTTAATTTTTCATACTTTTATAATGAAATATGAAGAGATAATAGCCAACAAAGACTTAGGACCCCTGAAAACTGATGAGTGGGTAATTATGGATAATTATCTGGTTCCGTTGGGAGGTGAGGTGCCGAGTGTGGGAATTGCACCAAGATAATAGAAAACAGGCCTGAGAAAAAGGGAAGTTTATAAGAGTCTAAAACATGTTCAAATTCTGAAATGGCATGATGAACTCTGTTCTAATAGGAAACAGAAAAAAAAATTCATCCAAAGGTTTGATTTTATTCTTTTGATGTCAATTCAGCAATTTATGATTCATAGTAATTACAAGCAAATACTTCTAGGGCTTAGTATTATACCTATTTTATATTATGGTTATATTAGTCGTATTTATAGTGATCATGCACCAAGAAGCTTTCCAACTGAGACATTATTTTGATCACTTACCAGAAGAGTACCGTGTTATCAGATCACTTTTACAGATCCTTGTTCTTCAGTAGTATTTTTATTTTTATCATTCAATCTTAATTATTTCAACTACCTATTCAAATACTACAGAGCTGGTGAATCATTAAATTTCAGGTACATAAGCATGAGCACTAGCGCATGCACTGAGTGAATCAAACTCTACTATATGTCTGCACATATGTAATCATCACACACCCCTCAGTACTACTGGTACAAACTATAAAAAAAAAAATCCAACAATACAGTAACATCCTAGATTAACAAACTTTATGGAGATAATACAACAGGATAATGCCACTTAGAAGATGATGTTCTTCATATTTTCCTGAATTAGTATCTTCACCCATTTCTTGGACTACTTTACAACATTATTTTAATTCCAGATAGAAGTAGGGCTAAAAATTCAAGAAATATCAAAGAGTTTTTGAGGCAGTACTTCATATTGCAGTAGGTTAGGAGAAAAAGCTTAGATCAATGGCAATTGATTGCTGTAAATCATGAAAACCAAGTGTTCTTGATTTTGTAAAGTGTTCTAAAGGTAACAGAAAGCCAAATTAGTTATATATTAACAAATAGCATACATACCACACAGCAGTAAACAGAAATATATATATTAAAAGAAATAGAAATATTTATGGACATATCTATACATATACCTAGTCCAATTGGAAGACTCATATTGGACTTGGGTGCTGTCTTTTTATCTATTTCCACAGTGCTAACTTTAAAAAAACACAATTATACTCAAATCTAAAGTGTGAGTATGCCAGATACAGACAAGTAATTCTTATTGAATAACAAAGATCTGCAGAAGGAAAACAAGAATGTACTCAGATGGATACAAATTTTCATTTCAAGATAAGAAGGCACCATAGAATATAGTTCTCCAAGTATGGTCCCCAAAACACTTTCAGAGATTCACAATGTCAAAACATTTTTCATAAAAATATGAAGATTTTATTTGTATTTTCCACTACATTGACATTTGTATTGATGGTGCAAAAGCAATGATGGGTAAAACTGCTGGTGCTTCAGTTTGAACCATGTCAGTAGTTCATGTCAGTACCAATATATTAGTAGTTATAGTCTTCACTAGCACACACTAACAGCAAAACAAATGCTATTTTTCTTAACAATTTTTAAAAGTTTGTAAATAGTTATTTCCCCTTACAATGTTATTTTTGTTAATACTGAGTTTGAACATTTTTTTCAAAATTTACTCATGTTATTTTGATTCATATAGCCCACAATCAGATAAACAAAAGTATTTTAAGATCGTCATTAGTTTTTAGGCATCTAAAGAGCCCCCAAGACAAAAAGTTTAAGAACCCTTGCCAAAGGACTTCCTAATTCTCATAGCTGAAAAATATGGAAAAGAGAGTCTGAAATTCAGTGATGTCCTTGGCAGTTGTGATTATAGAAGAAAAAAAAATTGAAGTATGACAACCCTAGATGTTGGTTTGCAGATATTTTGAGATTGATTAGATCAATAAAGTACCGGAACATATCATTTTGTTTTTACTTAAGCCTGGGAAATAATTCAATGATTGGGTATGATTAGCTATATTAGTTACAACTTAGTATGTTCTTAGCAAATAGGCTTTTTTTTGGAGGGGGGGAGATTATGGGAGGTTAAGTAGGAATCCTATCTGTGTGAAATAACTTAGTATGAATTTTTACCACTGGAAAAATAGATTAAAATTAATCAGTTTTTCTTATTATCCAAAGAAAGCTTGTGAATGGATTTTAAAGGATAGCTACTGACACTCATGCTATTATCATGAACGATAACAGGAATTTTGCTTTAAAGTCAAAGACTAACTGTAAAAGAATCTTAGAATCAGAAATAGTTACATTAGCTATTAGCTACATGAGATAAATGAAACAATGCAAGACTGAGACTTCAGCCTCTCTCAATAAACACTAGCAACTACAAGAGTAGGTAGGTTATCATACCTCAATATGTAAAACTCATAATAATGCAACCCAAGCTCACACCTACCATACACTTATGTGTGAAAGACAGTCTCTACACAACATAATATGATAACATGGACCCTACATGAACTAAGGGGAGGAAGAGGAAAAAAGACATTGAGGGGGTACAATACAGATGAATATATGGAGAAATAAGGTTATTAACACATGTGCTGGTATGAACACTTACCTACCTACATTTGAATTTCAATGGTTCCAAGTTCTTCAGGTCAGATTCAGGGAAACTCCAAAGAATGGAGATCTGGAGAGAAGACCTCAAGTTGAAGAAAATTTTTCCCCTCCCCCAAAGTTTAAAGTTAAATGTTTAAAACACTGGTTGGTATATAATAACTTATAGGTCCAGAAAAGGAAGTGAAGAATTTGGTAACTCAAGAGAAATTTTAAGTTGATAATAACTAAAAACAACAGATTTCCTAGTAAGATTATAGCACATGTTTATCTTATTCCTAAGAAATTGTCCTTACAGACAATGTTCTAAGATTATTAAACCTATTGATAAACAGGATTTTATAAAATGTGTTAAAATAAAACACATACACAAATCAAAATACCAAGACTCTACACTAATATATATAAAATTTATATCGTTCATAGTATAGAGTGTATGATTCTTATTTATAGGTTTGCACAAAACCTCACAGTGTAATGAATTATAAACAGTTAAAACAACAAATACACTAAGTATAAACTTGATAAGGAGTTCTGATAAAAATTGGATAAAAATAATTTGGATATAATAACAACTAAAGAAAATTGCCACTGACTAAATGATACCTGTATATACTGAAAATGGATATGAAAATTAAAAATCAGTAGTGATGTAACTAATAGTGAAAGTAGAATTTGTGAGTCTGAGCAAGATTAGCTCTATTATATTGTTGAAAGGAAACTGACTTTAAATCAAGCTACAAAGAGGATAATTGTGGTTAAAAACTTTACAGACATGAGGATAGACAACTAAAGGTAACTTTTCAGTAACGTATTTCTTAGTATCTTGTTCATTGATCAGGAAATTAGAGAATCTTTATTCTAAACCTAGTATTGAGATATATAAAACTAAAAATATTTATATGTACTTAAGATTAAGTTCAAATTATTTTCAACAAAAACATGTATAATACACAAATAATATGTTTTGCAATTAGATCACCTTTTAAGCCCCAGGTTATTTACTTCAACAAAAAATGGATGTAAGTATTCAGATTACTTAGCATTAAGAATATTGGAGATTTAAAATTATATACTTAGATATCTATTTCTTAGTTTCTAAGTAAAAACATGAAAATAATTCAAGAATTTCTCTGTATTCTGAAAATAAGTCTCTAAAGAGCAAAATTTTGTTAAAATTCAGAGAAAAATGACAAACTTACAAGTGTGATATAAAAAACATTAACATAATACACCAATGCAAATATCATGAGAAAAGACTTTATTATTCTTAAGGGGCCGAACAATTTACTTTTCTCAATTAAATGACATCTAGAGTGACTGTTTCTAAATTTAGGAGATATATTTTTCAAGTTTGCCATCATAAAGAAATTGGAAGAACTCAGAGAAGACTCAGAAAAGATCAAGGGTATATAGAAAAATACAGAAAAACAAATTAAGGTTCTAAGGGAAAAAATAAAATTAACAGAAGATAGGAATTATATTCTGTGAAGGAAATAGAGAATCTGAAAGATGAAACAAAAATTAAAAGGGAGATGGAAAAATACTATAGGAAGCTATGGAATCAGAGTAAAACAAATGGAGAAGCAAGTCAGTGACCTTGAAAATATGAATTTACAAAGAAGTGAGAAGGCAGAAAAAAGAGAAAAAAGTTAAAAAACACTTCATGAACTCTGACACCATGAGAAAAGTTGGTGTAAGAACCTCAAGTATCAAAGAAGAGAGAGATAAAAAGGTACAGAGGATATATTAAAGAAATAACAGAAGAAACTTCCAAGTGTGGAAAAGGAAATTAACATAAGATCCAGAAATCTAAAGGAACACTGGGGCCCCTAAACAAAATGAGAGCAACACCAAGACAGATAGTAGTGAAACGTTCAAGACAACAAATATTTATGTTGGTGAGGGGGATGAATCAAATGACACATAGAAGAATCCAGATCAGGCTTAAATCAGACTTCATAGAAGAAACAATGTGGACAATGAGAATGGAGCAATGTGATGGAAAAAACTGCCAACTGAAATGTTATATCCCGCAAGACTTACCTTTAGTAATGAGGGAAAAATAAAGGCCTTTTCAAAGAAAAACTGAAGGAGTTTGAAAAAAAACCACAAAAAACAAAAAACAAAAACAAAACAAAACCAGAAACAAAAATAATGAAAGGAACTCCAGTATCTAAGCCAAATAGAGAAACACATACACGTAATACATACAACCCCACAAAACTAAAGACGAAATAGCAGCCACAAATTTTCATTAATGAATAATCACTCTAAATGTTAACAGATTGAACATGCCAATTAATATAAAAAGAGTATCCAATTAGATCAGGAAACAGAATCCAACCTTCTGCTATTACCAGGAGAGTCTCCTTAGCGCCAAAGATAAACATAGGTCACAGGAAAGGGGTGAAATCAATTGTACAAGGGAGTGAGACCCAAAAGAAGGCAGGGATAACCAAGCAATAGCAAACAAAATAGATTTCTAGTTAAAAAAGGGTAACAAGAGACAGGATTGACACTACAAAATGATTAAAGGAACAATATATGAGGACATAACATTCATCAACATACACTAAACAAAGGAAGGGGCACCAGAATACATCAGGTAGCTACTCAGAAAACAAAATTTGGAAAAAACACATTTGTGATGGGAGACTTCAACACCCCACTATCACAAATGCCAATGATACAAAAAATGAAAAGGGGACATAAAAGCTCTCAATGAAGGATTAAACCATATAGATAGCACTATAAGATATCTGGAGGATCTTCTACCTTCCAAATACAGATACACATTTTCTTCAAGTGCACCTGGCACACTCTTCAGGACTGACCACATATTGGGTCATAAGATGACTATCAATAAATTCACGAAGATTGAAATCTTACCAAGTCTTTTCTTGGACCATAAAAGTATACAGTAGACATAAACTACAAAAAGAAGGATAAATGTCTAATACATGTAGACTGAATAACACACAAGTGAAAGATAACTGGGTCAACAAGGAAATAAAAAAAAAATCTCAAGAAAAATGACTACCGGGCCTCCCCTGGTGGCGCAGTGGGTTAAGCAGCGCACTATGAAGCAAACCGCAGCCACTTGCAGCATGAGTTCGATCCCTGCTGCCGGCCAGGGAG
>JAGFMF010011402.1:1230853-1250096 GCA_019455555.1 Galemys pyrenaicus
AAAAAAATAGATCTTTAAAAAAAAAAAAAAAAAAAAAGAAAAATGACTATCAGGACTCAACCTTCCAACATAAGGATACAAATATAGCCATACAGGAAATACATAGCAATGCAGGCCCAGAACAAGAAACCAGAAATAAACATCCTTGTTTCTCATTTCAAGAAAATAAAAGAAAAACAAAAGTACCCAAAGCAAATGGATGGAAGGTAATAGTAAAAATTAGGCAATAAATGAAAAATAAATCAGAAAGACAGTCCGAAGAAACTGGTTTTGTAAAAAATAAAACAATGAAATCTCAATTCAGGTTCATTAAGAAAAAAGGGGTTTCCCTGGCTGTGCAAGGGGTTAAGCACTGCACTCTGAAGCATCTGCAGCCACTGGAGCATGAGTTTGATCCCCGGCCTGGAGGTGACTTGTATGGTACACCTGCTATCTCACCCGTTGCTTCCCTCAGCAGGGTTCTTCAGTCAATCTGCCTGTATGTTCCTGCTCTGTTTCTGGTGAAACCTCTCATCTCCCACACCTCTGGCAACACCCCAGCTCTTGAATGCATAAATAAATCTTTAAAAAACAATGAAAAAGAGGGGAGCAATAAACAGAATCAAGAATAATACAGGAGAACTTACAACATATGCTGCAGAAATTCACAGATAATAGGCAATTACTATGAATATTCATAGGAAAACATGTTCAACAACCTCAATAAGATGGGCATATTTTAAAATTAAACAATCATCCAAGGTTGAATAGGGAAAAGATAGAAAAGCTGAACAAGCTAAATATATGCAAGGAAATCAAAACAGGAAAAAAACCCCCAAATCAGAACTTTTTTCAAAAACCTCCAGGACCAGATGGCTTCACAAGTGAGTTCTACCAAACCTTCAAAGATGAACTAATTGCTATCCTGCTCAAACTCTTTCAAAAAAATTAAAAAGGGGGCATCCCTGGTGGCGCAGTGGGTTAAGCAACGTACTATGAGGCAAACTGCAGCCACTGCAGCACGAGTTTGATCCCTTCCACTGGCTAGGGAGGTGGACCCACATGGTTCATCAGACCTCTCCTGTCTTGTCCACTGCTCCCCTCAGCAGTGTATTTCAGTCGATCTGCTTGTTCTGTTCCCCACGCTGTCTCTGGTGGATCCTCTCACCTCCCGCACTTTTGGCCTGTACCCCAGTTCTTATATGCATAAATAAATTTAAAAAAATTTATAAAGGGACACTTCCAAACATTTTTATGAGGCCAACATATGGTTTATTAAAAACATTTAGTTTTAATACTAAAACCAAACAAAAACAACACAAGATAACTACAAATAAGTTTCCTTAATGAACACAGGCAAACATTCTTAATAAGATTTTAGCAAGCCAAATGTAGCATTAAAAGGATTATTCAACATGACCACATGGGATTAATACCTGGAACACAAGGATGGCTCAACAACCAAAAGTTAAACAATGTAATACACAACAACAAGAAGGAAGATTGAATCCATATGATCTTACTAATAGATACTGAGAAAGCATTTGATAAGCTCCAATCTCCATTTACGTTGAAAACCCTTAAAAACTAGGATAAATGGAACATATCTTAACATGCTAAAAGCCATATATGACAAACCCACATGTATTCTCAATAGTGAAAAACTGAAAATCTTTCAACTAAGATTCAGCACAAGACAAGGTTGTCCTCTCTCACCAATTCTACTCAACATAACATTGGAAGTCCTAGTTAGAGAAAACAGGTAAGAGAAAGCTGTGAAACAATATCAAATAATGAAAGAAGTTATGATTATTTTGACATGATATGATAATATAGAGAATCACGAAGAGTCCATGGGAAAATTTACTGAAACAATACAATAGTTCAGCAAAATAGAAGGCTGCACACAAAATCAGCTCCATCCTATATGCAAACAGTCAGCAAGAGAAGAAATTAAGAAAATAATCACATCAAAAACATTAAATACTTGGGAATAAACTTAAAGTGAAGGACCTATATATGTAAGTGTATAAAACAACATTAAAAGAAAAAGACAAAAAGAAAGGGTAATTATCTTCTGTTTATGGTTTGGAAGGATCAACATTATCAAATGCCATCCTACTCAACACAATTTACAGATTCGATGCAATCCCACTAAAAAATTCCAATGGCACTCTTCAAAGAAATAGAACAAATATTACTAAGATTCATATGAAACCACAAAAGAGCTCAAATAGCCAAAGATTTCCTGAAAAAAAGTGCAGGGGGCAGGGGAATGGTGTTATTACACAAAAAACATGACAATTAAAACAGCATGGTACTGGAACAAAAAGGGACACACAATAATGGACTAGTTTGAGAGTCTAGAAATAAAACCATACACATGTGAATAGCTAATCTATTGCAACAGTGAATACTACACGGAACAAGGAAAGTCTTTTCAATAATTTATGTTGGAAAAATTGAACTGCCAAATGCAAAATAATGAAACTTATGACTATTTCACACCCCTAGTTATAACTAATAAAAGACTTAAATATGGGATATAAGCAATAAAACACATAAATTAAAACATACATGACAAGAGCTTCAAAGATATCTGTGAATTTGTCCTAAGCAGCAAGAAAAACAAAAGACAAAATAAACAATTGTGAGTATGTTAAACTAAAAATCTCCTGCATAGTGAAAGACAGTGTAACCAAAATGGAGATAAACCCCACTGAATGGGAGAAAGTATTTGAACACCATACATGTGACAAGGAGTAAAATCAATGATCTACAAAGAACACATAGAAGCCTACAAAAAGAAAATAACCCAAACAAAAAATGAACAGAAGACTAAATAGGCACTTCTACAAAGATGACATGTAAGTGGCCAACAGGCACATGAAAAAGTGTTCATTCTCACTTGTCATCAGGGAAATACAAATCTAAAGCACAATGAGGTATCAGATCATATCAGTGACAATGGTTCATATTAAAAAGAACAGAAACAAAACGTGCTAGTAAATGCATGGTAAAAAAGGAATTTCTTACTGTGCTGGTAGGAGTATAGACTGGTTCAACTCCTATAGAAGAAGTAGGTACATTCCTCAAAAGATAAAAAATGGATCTGCCTTATGACCCAGCAATTCCACTCTTAGGTATCTTCCCAACAAACACAAAAATTCTAAGTTGAAAAGAAACCTGGGCTGCCATGTTTATTACAGCACTAATTACACTAGTTAACATATGGTAAACAACCTAAGTGCCCAAAAGTAGATGTGTGGATAATGAAGATGTGGTATACAGTCACACAACAGAATATGCCTTTATGATTAAAAAAGATAAACTCATGACATTTGTGGCAATATGGATAGAGGTGGAAGAGATTATGCTAAACAAAATAAAGCAGGAGAAAAATAAATACTGGACGGTGTCACTTATACATGGAATACAGCCTTCTATTTTGCTGGTCCAAATGAGACTAGCATAAACCCTTGAAAGCTGACCCCAGATCTGAAGTATGCAAGAGGGGAGGGGAGTTGGAGAGGGTTAGTAGAACACACTGGACTATGGTGAAGGACTATAAATGCTCTGGTGGTGGGAGAGCTACAGAGACCACAGCTGAGAGGAGAAATGCAATACTGTGAAAAAATTAACAAGGACGTAAAAGAGTGACTCATCATTAAATAGTAACAATAAAAGAATGAGATAATGCATGCCCTCTACTTCATTGCCAACAATAACAGCAAGCTCATTCAGAAAATCCAACAGTTTGAAGAAAATGCCTATGGTAATACCATTTAAAAAACTGAGTCTTACAAATTCAAATTTGGACTATTTTATAAATGATGTATAGTTTAATCCACCCCTGGTTTAAAGTAAAAGTGAAATACTTTAATTTTTGGTATTCTGAAAATTATTAGAAATGAAATCTAACATAGATGAGTATAATTTTAAAACCTGGAATCATGTTCTGTGTATTCCTTTTGCATATACATAAAAATATTTTTATTTTGAAATAATTTGTAATATGACATGCTGTTGGAAGAAATAATAGAGAAATCCTAAAAAAAGAAAAATCTTTTTTACAAATAGATTTACCGGTTTTAAAATGCACAAATATTACTAATTACCATGAAACCTTACTATAATTACATTTTCATACAAAATTACACACATATATACAACAAATTATGTTAAGATACATTCGCATATCCAACAGCTTTCCAATTTTCAAACCAACATTTTTCATCAAGTGATATGCAGAGTGTAGTATTAATGGCTTTATCATGTGGTTAGAAAACAGGGTAACTAATTTTTATAAAATTTAATTTACAACATTATACATGTTTCTGACCTGAGTTTTTCTCTGAATATTTTAAGTATTCAAAGTTAATAATGTGCTGATATTTGCCAAAATCCATTACTCATATCTGGCTTTATCTCCATCTTTTTGAAGGACAGTGGAATGTTTACTATGCTGTCCTAAAAACTGGAGCATGATCAACAATCATGCTGATTGTTAACCAAAACAACAACAACAACAAAAAAACTCAAAAAAACCCCCACAACAGAAAAACTGATCTCTCAGTTTTATTGCTTTTAACTGTTACTTTTCAAATATAGGTAAGAATTACCTATATTACCTATAGAGGAATTTCTTTATGTGCTCATATGATGCAGTCAATTGAAATGCAAATATTTATTACTGCAGTATTAAAAGGTGGCAAGAATTAAGGATACTATACAAAGGTAAAATTAAAGGGCAGCAGATTGACAGAGATTAGATTATCTATATAGAAATGTCTTTTCTTATCTCAAATATTACCAAATATATGGATAAACAAAGTAGCTCAAGCAACACTTTTTTATTCCAGATTATTCTTTAATTAATTTCTATTTTAAATATGAAATCAAGTAAATCAAGTTGGATTGAATTAACTAGTATAATGGATAATGATTAAACTTGAAACTTGTATATCTGTTGCTAGTGTAATGAAGTTATTGACTACAATCAATTACACATTAAATTACTTTTTAATTAGGAGACAGAAATACTGTAAGGCCTATTTTAAATAACTGAATGTATGTACCATGCTTAATACTTACATTCATTTGTTATACTCTAGTAACATGTCCAATGTGCATTTCCTAAACAACACACATGGCCTCCCTTCAACTTTAACCATTGTTCAGTTATCGTAAGTTGACAAAGCAAATAAATGTGAAAATAACCATCAGATATTTCAGGAACCATCAAAAAAGAGAATTAATCTTTCAATAACAAGGAGTTACTGTAACATGAGAGAAAAATCAGCTGTTTATAAGTGATAACAGCTATATACATAAACATATAAGTATATACATTGACATATATAAATCCTATATGATATAGGTAAGATGAAGAAGTCAGTCATAGACTGTGTTAATTTTAAAAAAGAAACTCATTTTCCCTTTCTTGATGGCATGTTATTTCCACTACTTTTCACTGATAAAGTTCATGTAAAACAAGTAATTTCAGTCTTTGCTGCAATACTAGTTCTCATTTATATTTTCTTTACATTTATAACAGACCTTTCCCTCTATTTTTAGTCTCCATTGTACATGTAATTGAGAAAAAAATTAAATTCTCAATTAAAGAATTAGATATTTATTAGCCAGGTTTATTCACCATAAAAACACCTCAAAAAGATGTTAAATTATTTAGGCGATTTCCTTTAATGATTTGTTTCTACTCAAATTGCAATCAATTTTTAAGTATACATATGTAGAATTATCACATTTGCACATGACCTATGGTAAACTTAAACCACAGTATCATTATATTACTATCAGTATGTTTTCAATACCACTTTCTGCTATTGTCATGTATGTCAATAAGGAATATCAACTAATATAAGTGAGCAATGCTTTAAAATGCTTCTAACTTAATGAAAAAACTTCATTCTAATAAATCTTGTCAAGTTTTATTTGTCTTATTCTATTTAAACATGATATATTTATACAGTATTATCAACACAGCTTTTCTGGTTAATCCATTATAACTTTTTCTAAATTATAATTTTTCCACTTAGTTATTGTATACTAAGTTTCAGGTATTTCATCACTAAAGGGAAAATAAAGAATATATACAATTCATAGTTTAAAAGTCTTGATCTGGCATAAAACTTTGAAAACTCATAAACTTTGTGTTTTAAACAGTTTTATCAGGGTATGGAAATACCCTTAAGTATTTTCATAATACATCTAATCTTGCATGTTTAGAAATATGTTTTTTTATTATTTAATGGAATTAAAATTTGGATATGCTCAGAGTTATCCACTATACAGAGAGGAGTCAAGATAAACTAAGCTTCAGTCTGAGGTCAAACTACTTTTAGTACTAACAAGCAATATGAAATGTGGGTTTTTTTGGTCAGAAAAACTGTTTCTGGGTCTCTATGACCATTTTTAGTACTTTATGTTCAAAAATTTTAATCTACTGAAGAATAACTCCCTAACAGTAAATAAGGCTTAATTAGCTTTACTGCTTTAATAACAAGGCAGTATTTATCAAATATTTTGTTCATAAACTAGCAGAGGCTTGTATACTGAAATGCGATAGTAAATAAGCATAAAAACAAACTTTATTTATCAGTGCAAATAAAAAAATACTTCCGAGTTTCAAAAATTCTAGTAATACATGATGTTAAGTTAGGCAGCAAGGCCTAATATTTAATGTGGAAAGAATAATCAACAGACTAAAGTAACAGACATACTTTAGAAATGTACAACAAATAAACAAAAAATAATATAAGTTAAAGAGCATTAGGGAGAAAACAAAGTACTCACAAACTATGCTCCTCATAACAAATATAAAAGGAAGTAGAACAAAGAACATTGTTATAAATTTGGCATATGTCCCTTTAAAATACTAATGATAACTTCTATTTTAATTTAGTATTTTTTGCAAGATATATTCAAATATATTCAAGATCTATTCAAACAGCTTTTAGAGTGGAACAATATCCCTCATTCCTCCAATAATGTCTGAGGAAAGTCAAACTAGCTTCCTAAAGTATCTAATTTAATTTTGGGGAGTATCTGCAACCAGAAAAAAAGTCTTTAAAAAGAACTGTAATATATTATGCATATGTACTGCATAAAAGTACCACACATATGTGCATGTTGTTAATCATTACCTCTTCAGCACCCTCCTCTACCCACTGCAGTGTCCTTTATGGGGACTCAATTCACAATCTCCTTTGGGTTAGAATTAGAGATGTTTTTAAAGACCATATGGTCATTCTATATGCTTTTGTAGATTTTTTAAAAATAGCTTCCTCAACAGACACATAGGTTAGATTTATAACAAGATTGATTCTTTGATATTTGAAGCTGTTATAATAATGTCATAACTACTTTCTTTCATTTATCTTTCACTTAACTCTTGTTCTACTTTCTTAAGTGTCCAAGCATAAATCAAGAAGAACAAAGTGGGAACAATATGAACAGTTGGTCAATGATTTCTAAATACAATTCATATACTTGTGTATTATGGTCAAGTTCCAATCATAATTAGCTATTCATTTTGTAGTGTACTTATACTGTGTTATTTGTTTCTCCTTTCATATTTAAGACATTTTCTTTTTAAAACTATTCCAACAAAAGGCTAAGAGAACACATGTGACTCTATAAAGATTACCATTAAAAAAAAAAAGATTACCATTTGTTATTTCTTCAAGTTTAACAAGCAAGCCATTTGATGAATAAACATTACTTTGTTATGAATAATCTTAGTTAGGAGGTTTAAAACTAGTGGTCCTTGGATATATGACCTGACGGTATATTCTGTGTATCATGTACAGTAATTTCTAGGCAAATGTAATTCAACATTTAAAAATCAGATGTCACATGAAACACTGTATTTTCAGCTTCCCTTCCAACCCAAAAGAAAGCACCTGGCCATACTTAGCTAAACTGCCAATAGAAACAACTGGCTAGAAGACAATAGTGGCCTTTCCCTTTCAATGGGACAAAAGCTCTTTAATTTGTCACAGTGACCACAATATGTTGACCATAACACCAAAGCCAATATCAGGAATCATTTAATATCAATGAATGCTTATTCTTTTATAATACTGAGAAATTCTCTGTACAAGTGACGATTAAAAATGGAAAACCATTGAACATGCCCAAAGGGTCAGGTGCTTCAAGAACACAAGAAAATAAAGAGTACTATAGTCTCTTGTTCCTCCCAGGTACCATATACCTGGGAGTCTTTATTCTTCCCTTTTTCCTAAATAAACCTTTTCAAGACAAACAAAAAAAAAAAGAGTACTATAACATAATTAATATGCAAATAAAAGGGACTGCCAAAGACAACAACTTAAAATGTCATGATAAAACAAATACTTTACTTACGTTATACTCTAGGAACCTAGTGCAGATTTAATTGTGGGATTCATACAGTAATTCAAAAATAATGATAAATGAGTTTTTATAAGATATAAAAGTATAGTGAAAATAAATATAAGTATAGTGAAGACTACCCATCATTATTTTTAAGTTTGCTTAATTAACAATCTTATAGGCTATCTGAAAATTGTTGACATGTCATTTGTTGTTAAGATTCTAAGAATGCAATGCTTTACAGAGTAAAGAAACTTGTGTTGATAAACAGTACATTTCAAATCTAACTTCTCTGAAATTTTTTTTCTAAGGTAAGATTTCATGATTTTTTTTATTCTTCAAGTATCTAGATAAAATAATTTTACTTGTATGTACATTGTTTTGTTTCAAAGCTGCTTCTGGTTTTAACACAAAGTAATAAATATAAAGTTATTTTACTATTGTTTAAAAATTTTTCATATCAAGAATTTTTAAATCATGTCATTGTTATTTTATGTTTTTGAAATTGATTAACGTGGGCAACCATTCAAAAATGACTCCTATTTGGTAAAGAAACCACTTTGTATTTCTGAGACACTGTAATTTAATGTTGGTTAGGTACTAAATGCTAATGCCACTTATGATTTATTTGATATAATTTTTTACAATATTTTAAATTTCCACTATAGTAATGGTTATTTTTAATTTTTCCCCCACAGATAAAGCAAGTTTTCAGTTTTCTTTACCATTCTCATTGCTATAGTTCATCAGCATGCCACAAAAGACAGTCAAGAGCTTCTCATTGGCGGGATCTGTTATACAGCACAGTGACCTTAAATGGTCAATTACAATCTGTGCACCACCTGCTTGGTCAACTGCACTTCTGCCCTCATCTGTAAAACAAAGAGTTAAATTAAAAATAAAAGAAAAAAGAAAGGTACCTTACAAGTTCAAATACAAAACATTAACAGTGTTATGCTGTATTCTGTAAGTTGAAAATAAACCTACACAGGGAATTAAATGTCTTTTTGGAAAACAAAACAAACATGAAAATGGGAGTGGGATGGGAAGAGACATCATTTTTTAAGAGAAAAAAGATTATTCTCATTGGTATCATATAGAAGCTTTAGGTCTCTGTGTCCTAAGACTTTATGACTTATGACATGAAATTGTTTGTCCCTCTTTAACAAACAATAGTTCTGTGTAAGAGACAAAAGAGGTACAGATGCTCTATTGGAAATCTTTTTCTTGGCTTATAAACCATTATAACAATTTTTTTTAATCAGTGGTTTTAAAGTTATTATCAAGAACTCTGGAGCTCAGTGTAATTATAGATCACAATTAATGCATTTTAAAATATTTTTTAATTCAGTTAACATTGGTTTGCAACCCTATATGATATGATTTGGGAAATAGATTCACACCTCCTTAGAGGTATTAACCATACCACATCCATCATCAAAGCACTTACAGTTATTTATCATAGAGCACTTGCCTGCTTTGTCCCCACACCCAATTTTTTCCTCCTCTTTCCATAACCTCAATTCTGAAGATATATTTCTTAAGTTTGTTTTGGTTTAGTTTTGCAGGTTTGTTTCTCTATAGCCCATATATGAGTGATATAATCCTGTATTTGTCTTTCTCCTTGTGAGTTATTTCACTTTGCATAATACCCTCCAGTTGCACCATGCTTTCACAAATGACAACAGTTCAGTTTTAAAAAATATAACCTAGTAGGATTGAATAATGTATAAATAGCAGGTCTTATTAATCAAATCCTCTGTTGTTGGGCATTTAGTTTGATTCCATATTTTTTTCTATTGTAAATAGTTTCACAATGAAATAGGACTGCGTGTATTCTTTTGAACTGGTATTTTGCAAGGGGGGGTAATTGGTGGATCATATGGTAAATTCATTTAGTATATTAAGAAACCTCCAATACAGTTTTCCATATGGGCTGGACCAGTACATATTCCCCCAGCAGTTTATGAAGGTTCCTTTTTCTCCACACCTTCACTAATGACTTTTTTTAAATAGCCTATAAGTGTGTTGTTCCCCCCTTTCAACTCCTAATACTCTGTATTTCATTTTTCCTTATTTTCTCCATCCTAGAGCACATGAATGTACTTTAAGATTACAGTCAATGGTCAAGTGATGGTCAAGCATACTTCTGTTTGGTATATATCTATGTTATACAGAACAAATATCCTTTAATTGTTAGAATATTATGAATAGCTTTAAAAGACTTTCTAATCTTTAACACAGATATTTAAAGAGTTAGAAATATGAGTCAAAACTGAATTTATATTTAATAAGTCATCAAAAATGTTAAATGAACATGAAAAATTTAGTATTGTTTTATTTAGACAAATCTATAAAAAGTATGATCATTCAAATATGTCATCAATATTCAAATTAATCAATATTCAAATTAATGAAATATGAGTTTATTTTACACTTACATGTCAATTCAGATTAGCAGTAGCTGTCTGGCAGTGGCTGCCATAATGGACAGTGCAACTTAGAAGCCTAACAAAAGTATTAGTAAAATAAATGACTAACCAACGAATTATAGCTATCAAGTTAGTAAATGAAATATTTTATTTTCTTAACAAAAGAATCAAAACTAAGGTTCCAGGTTTATAATTGCTGTTGAATCCAATTAGGCACTGTAACTTAATTTATATAATTTGTTAGAGTATACTTACACAAATTATATTGAGTCTCATAAATACTAACTCCACAGTTTGAAAATGTTAAGGAAATTCATACTAAAATGAGAAAAAATATTTTCCTATTTAGTTTAATAGTATCATTTCACAGGTCAGGGACAAAACTCTATCCTAATTGGTACATATAATCACAGAAAACACTTACATTGTCAGACTAACTAGTCAGATGATTCATCCAAGAACATTGGTCACAGCTTATATAGAAATCAAATTTCCAAAGTTTAGTTTTTCAATAACACAAACATAAATTATCAAAATTCTTGATCAATTTATATCTAGGTGATATCAAAGAAAATTCAACATTAGGATTATAAATCTAAATGTTCATGCCTTCAATAATATGGATATAAATTATATCCCATCTCTAAATTACAAAGCTAGTTCTGATTCTAATTACTGAGTAAACATGGGCTTTAAAAATATGTATCATTAAAAATATGTATCATTCATGCTTAAGACTCAGAAATCTAAGATATAAAGCTAAGCCATAATTTCATGTTTAGGAACTAATACTTAGAGCCCATTTAAGTGAATTTTAAAAGCTAAGCTGCCATCCTATGAACACTGACCTATTTCTATTAAAAAAATTTGAACAATAAGTTTTAATACAAATTTACAATTATTTAATAGGCTTGCTTAATGAATTTTATGCAAGAAATAAGAATATGCCCATAATAAAAAGTAAATCTTCATTTTGTTGGTTTTTTTTTTTCTATGATCTTAATTTTAATTGATTTTTGTGTAGAAGAACTGGTTAGGCCAGAGGTGTGATGGCAGAGGGATATGGGAGGGTAAGAGGATTCACCAGAGATAGAGTTGGGAGCAGAACAGGCAGATTCACTGAACTATACTCCTAAGGGGGAGCAGTGGGCGAGACAGGAGAGGTATACTGCACCATATGTGGATTAACTCCCTGGCCTGGGTATCAAACTCTAACCTTAGTGGTGATACCATTGAGACTTAACCCCTAGGCCATCAGGGAGGCTCATTTTGTGTTTCAAAGTCACAGTTTTTCTTCCTCTCTTCACTCCTTCTTCCATTGTGTCCCTACCTACCAACCATTTTGGATTGTCAACCACATAGCCTTTTTACTCATGTGTTACATCAATATTTAGTTATAGAGTATAAAATCAGTTTCTGTATCATAAATTGCATTTTTTAGCAAATTTGAGAAGACAAAGGAAAGAATATATAATAATGAATATTTGAGTAAGCTACCATTATTAGGAACACTTATGCAGTTCTTTCTTTACTTTTCCTTCTCCTTATTTTTATTTTTGACAGAACAATCGGGGAAGGGTGAAGAATTTATTATTTTTTAGAATTTGAGGATATAAAGGAATATTATTTTTTAAAAAAGATTTATTTATTTATACATACAAGATCTGGGGTACAGGCCAGAGCTGTGGGAGGTGGGAGGATTCACCAGAGACAGAGTGGGGACAAGAACAGGCAGATCAGCTGGAATATACTGCTGAGGGGGGCAGCAGGTGAGGCAGGAGAGAGTCTGCTGTGCCATGTGGGTCCCCTCCCAGGCCGGGGATCAAACTTGCGCTGCTGTGCTGCAGATGCTTCCCAGTGAGGTGTTCAACCCACTGAGCCACTAGGGAGGCCATAAAGGAGTATTATAATGCTGTTTTCTTTTACTCTACTAAAAAGATTTAAAGGCTTTCTTACAATTTATTTAAAATATAGAGAGCATCTGTCACTGTGCTAGTCCCATATAAAATGTTGGAAGTAAACACAGTGAAAGTAAAGCTCAATGTTATATTAAAATTAATATTACTGTTTTCTATTAAAATAGTTTTGCAGTTTTTTATCCTAAACTTTCATATCTCTGAAAAAAGATTTATTTTTAATTCTTTTTATAATAAATTGTATTTTCGAAGCATCCTGAGTTGCCACCTCTAGAAATACAATATAAATTTTCCAACATTATGAGGTATCCAATCACTGGAGAAGTATAGCCCACAAACTCTAAGTCATCCTACATCCTTAATAATGACCTGAACCACAAAGTAGTTTTGACCAGAGGTATGAACTTGTTTTATTTATACTAGGTAAGAGCGGGGCTTACCTGCTTAGGAGATACCACATTTACATTACTCTTTGTAGCCAAAATCAGGAAACATAACTTGTATGCCATGGTAATTAGTCTTACAAATGAGAGGAAAATGTTACCAAGTTGATATTCCATTGTCAGGTCTAAGGTAAACACCAAGGCTGAGAATAGTACCTAAAAATAACCACTGACTACAACTGTAGTGATGTGTGATAGTGAGTCCCAGGGCAAGTTAGGGTTAATTAGGCAGCTTCAGGGACAGTGTAGACAGGGACTTCAGGAGAGTTAGGGCTTCTGAGATAAAGACAGTAAATTCTAAGAGGCACTAAACAAAAGATACTCCAGAGATGAGGTTGGAAAATCCAGGAGGACTAAATAAAAACAGTAAAACTTGAAAGACTAAGACCTTGGGCAGGGGAGGTAAACTGTCAAGAAAGAAAAAAGGTTTAGATACCGCTAGACACAGGCCCACAATGGCTTCCTTGCCCCTCCCAAGTACTGTGTGCTTGGGATAATTACTTTCTTCCTTTAAATAAACTTAATTTCTCAAACAAACGTTGTTTCTCTCTGCTTATTTAAAATGTCTGTGTATTCCTTTATACGGCTTCATGGGACAAGAACCTGTGGTGGTTCAAGGGCTAAATTAACAGTGCACACTAGCATCAATAGTACATCCTAAATTTTTATTTACTTGTATGCTTTGTGAAATTGGCTATCCTTCTTTGTGGGAAACAAATGCACAGATCATAGCAGGCAAGTAATATTTCTTGAAAATATGCAGTCTTTGGGTAGATTTTGTAATTTTCACCAAAGGGCAGGTGGAACAGGGTGGGGGGGGGGGAGGGAGAGAGAGAGAGGGAGAAAGAGAGAGAGAGAGAGAATCAAATTTTCTGTACATACACTAAGGCAGTTAATTTAGAAACAAGTGTATACAGCTTATATGTGCAAAGTTCAAAGTAAGGAGGGATGTAGACATATACAGAGAAGCAGATAGTGAAAGATAGTCAGTTTTCATAACCTTTGGAGAGTCCCATGAGATTTACTTGAGAGTGAGTTTCTAAAACTTCTAAAGAAAGTGCTTTAAATAACAAATGTTTTTAAGTTGTATTACTTTCCTTTAATTGAGGCAACACTGATTTATAACACTGTATATGATTCAGAGTTAAAGGTTTAGACCTCTTCAGATACATGTTATCAAACCAAAACACCACCAAAGAAACCACAGTCCTTTCAGAGTGTAATTTCAGAGTGTAAATTAGAGTTTCTGTGTTTCCTAAAATTAAGATTTTCAATAAGGTAAAAGCTTATAATATTTGAAAAAGAATATCACTTATGTAATTATATTATACATAAAATACCTATAGAAATGTCTCTAAATTGGGAAATTGATACATTTGAGGGAGATTAAGAAAGCCAGTAAACTCTGTTGCTGCCAGTTTCTTGATCTAGAAACAGAGTGAAGCAGGGGTAAAAGAATTCTGAATTTTTACCTCTGATGTGCTCTCACTCATTTCTATTTCCACTATGTCAGTGTTATATATACAGGAACTAATGAAACTATGCTTTTGCAACATTATGGATATATATATGTATATGAATATATATCCCAAAACAATAAACAACAACAAAAATTCATCTTAAAAGTAATGACACAAACATTACCACATATTTTCTGTCAATACCAAACTATAACTGGGATTAGAATGCTAGATATCAGTTTATAATTAAAGTAACACTGATTTATAACATTGTACAGACTGATATTTTCAAAATTATATGTTAAAATTCTTACATGCTACATTATACTCATTAACAAGACTAGTTTCCCTCCATCACAATGCAATTGGCCTCTTTATCTACTTAGCCAATTATTGCTTTTTCCTTTCCAATATGGAAGACAGTATTTTGTTCTTATACTCCAGTTTACCTTTGTTTTATACTGTTCATTTTGCTTCATTACCAATTATGAATAAAGTCACATGGTATTTTTCTGTCCCCATCTGACTATTCATAGCATAATACTATCTAGCTCCATCCATAATGTTGCAAAAGGCAGGATTTCCAAAAAAGAAAAACTAGAGGCATCCATAGAACTGGAAGGGATTATGCTCAGCGAAGTAGGTCAGAAGGCAAAAGAAAAATACCAGATGGTTCCTCCCCTAAGAGGAATATAAGGGAACCAAATAAGGATCAAGGAAAGGAATAAGAACAATAATAATAACAACAACAAGAAAGACACAAAAACCAAAAATGAAAAGACAAGGACAAATTGGGGACACTTGGTGGGGAGGGAAGAGGGAGAAGGTTGAGGGCAGACGGGAGCACTGGGGACCAAGGTGATGGTGCAGTGGTGATAAGGTGATGGGGAATACATGGGGATTACAATTGATGTCAAATATAAACAAATAAAAAAATGTTAAAAAAAATAAAGAATATGATTCTATACCTCTAAAAGAAAAAGGCAGGATTTCACCAACTTAATGACTGAGTGGTAACTCCACCATGTAGACGTAAGGGAGGTGAATGGACAATTTACTAATTCAGCTTGTTAGTCTGACAAAGCTTTTATTTCTCCAACATACCTCAGTGATAATTTTACAAGCTAGACTATTATTGACTTGCGGTTTTTAATATTTGAATATTTGAAAATGTCCCTCCATCCTCTCCTGACCTATAAAATATCTGCTGTGATTTCATCTTTCTGATGAAAGCATAATGGGAAAACCTTTACATGCTACATGTATTTCTTCTCTTGCTGCCTTTATTACATATTATATGTATTTATTACATATTACATGTATTTCTCTTGCTCTTCTGTCTTGGAATCCTGGTAGTTTTATGAATATGTGTCTTGGTGTAGTTCTCTTTGCACCTAGAAAATTATAATTTTGTTAGTTTCATGAATTTGTACATTCAGGTCCTTCCTCAGGACTGGAGTTCCCAGTTAACATTTCTTTGAGTAATTTCTCTGTTTCCTTCTTCTATCACCTTCTAAGGCACCCATTATAATTATGTTTCATGTGCTAATGGAATCAGATAGCTCTTCAATTACTTCATATTTTAATATCTACCTTTTACTCTCTTGTTTTATCAGTCTTACTTCTAAATTTATCTTTGAGATTACTGATTACCTTAATATTTTCTCCTTTTAACCTATTTCTTAACCCTCACTTCATTTATTAGTGTCTCCTAGCTTTTATAAATTATGTTACTTTGAAGAATCATTGGCTATGTAAATATCTAGTACTTGTCTTTACTATTCTCACATTAGTACACACAATTCCCTCACATTCCTTCAATTTTTTTTTTCTTGTGAATGACATTAACTCTTTCCTTGTAGGTGAATAGTACTTCACTGTGTCACCTACTCTTGATGCAATCCTCTGTAAGAGGGCACTTGCATTCTTCCCAAGTCCTTGCTATCAAAAATAATACTGCAATAAACATTGCACAGCATATATTTCTGAGCTGGTTCCATGTTCTTTGGATTGTTATCTTATGGAATTTTCATCTTTTACCTTTTTAAATGTAAATCCAGTTATCATTCTTATTCCCACAAAATGTAATAGGGTTCCTCTTTCTCTGTATCCTCTGTAGCACTTATTGTTGGTGGTCTTTTTAATATGTGCTGTTCTCACAGGAGTGGTATTTATGTTTTTGTGGTTTTAATCTGCATCTCTCTTACTCAAAATTGACAGTGAATATTTTCCCACATTTAAAGTTCACATTCTTCTATAACACTCCTGTCCAATAGGTGGTGCTATGGCAATAGTGTTTGGTCTGTGCTTGACTTGTTGCTGTACTCATGGCTATCACCACATAGTTACCACTTGCTACTTAGGGATGGTAGGCAAAGCCATCATGCCTTGGTTCTATCTTGTATTGGTGAAAATGGGAGTCAACACACAGGAGGGTTTAGTTGTTGTGGCCGGTCCGGTATTACCTTCACTTCCCTGTTACTTTCCTTCCTCCCTAGGTCTCTGGTTGAGAACTGGCTGTCCACACTTTCTGGAACTCTTGCTCTGATGCTGTGGAATAAGCATAGGGAAATCTGAAGTTCTACACTTTCTGTCATTATGATGGCTTCATATGCTGCACTTTTGTCTACTGTTCTGGGATTCCTTTAGACTGAGGGACATTAAACTCTTTGCAAGATCTGTCCTGCTCTCTCTGTTGCCTTGAATTAGCAGTTTCTAATTACTTTGTCCATTATCTCCATCAACCCCAAACTACTCATCAAGAGACAGTTATAAGAGGAGTGAGAACCAGAAAGGAGAATGCTATGTGAAAATACTGAAATACAAAGGGAGAAGACAATTATATGAAGACATTTTGAGAATGAGTCATGAGCGATGGAACTTTTGAGGTCACCAGAACTGGGAAGAATCAAAATAGGCTTCTGTGTATACAGGTTTTAAAGGAAGCATGGACTTGTCAATTTCTAGGTTCTGGAATTAGAAACTCCATAACAATGAGCCTAAACAAAATTCTATTATTTAGATGTAATCCCATTTGTTTATATTTGTTTTTGTTTACCTTGCCACAGGAGTCAATTGATCAAATATATGTGGAAAAGAAAGTTATAAAAGGAGTCCAAACTGGGAAATAAAAAGTGTATCTATAATTCTTTAGAGATGATGTTATACCAAAAGCCCTAAACAATCCACAGGAAACTGAAACAAAGGAGATTAGCAAACAGGTAGGATACAATATCAATACACAAAGATCAGTTGCCTTCCTATAAGCAGACAATGAGTCAGAAGAAGAAAATAATTAAGAAAGTCATCCAACTTACAATCTCACACAAAAAATTAAATACTTGGGAATGACCTAGCATAGGATGTGATGGGCCTATACAAGGAAAATTATTAAAAACAACAACAACAAAAAAAACCTGTCAGAAGAAAACACAAAGAAGACAGAAAGATATTCTGTACTCATGGACTAAAAGAATTAACTGTCAAATGGCTATTCTATCCAAAAAATAATTCAGATTCACTGAAATCCCAGGAAAATCACAAAGTCATTCTTCAAATAAATAGAACAAAAATTACCACAAAAAACCCTGTATAACCAGAACTCACCTAGCAAAAAGGGAAAATATGGAGGTTATTACATTTCTGGACTATATAAAACCATAACTGAATACAAAGCTGTAATAATTGAAGCAGCATGAAACTGAAACAAAAATAGACACACAGAACAATGGAATAGAATTGAGAGCCCAGAAACAAAACCACATATTTATGGAGAACTAGTACATACCAAAAAGGAATGAAGTATATAGAGTGGAACAAGAAAAACTTCTTCAAAAATGGTGTTGCTAAAACTTGACTGCCAAATGAAATTAGACCATTATCTCACACAATACACAAAAATTAACCAAAAATGGATGAAAGACTTGATGTAAAACCTGAAAGATATGATACATTAAAAAAAAAACACTGCAAAGTATTCAATGATATAATTTTCAGGAAGATCTTTGCAGATTCTTTTAGCAAAGGAGAATATAAACAACTATATCAAAAAGCTATATCAAACCAAAAAGCCTCTATATGAGAGAAGAGAGAACCAAGAATAAAAGACACAATACAGAATATGAGAAAATATTAGCACAGTAACCACAAAGATAATAAAGTGTTAAGGACCTAGGAGGAAGAGAGAGAAGCTCCCCACCCACCCCCCAAAAATTAAGAGGCAATTTGAAAACTACCTGACAACACTAAGAAGTCAAAATAATAATAATGGTTATTCCAGAAGGGAAGGGGAACTGGGAAAGAGTGACGATTAAAGGAAAAGAGATGAAAATGCCCCACACCTGGGAAGGGAATTAAATAACCAGCTCAGGAAGCTAAAAGGTAACAGTAATGCTACCACACAAAGACACATAGTAGCAAAACTAAAAAAAGTTCAAGTAAAAAAAAATAATATTAAAGGTGTGTTGGAAAGCGACAACCCAGCAACTGGGAGAAAATCTTAACACACAACATTACTGACAAGGGACTTATCACACAGATCCACAAAGAACTAACCAGAAACTAAACAGAAACAAAGAAAACAACCCAGTCAAAAAATGGGCAAAAGAGCTAAAAAGGCAATTCTCCAAAGAGGACAT
>JAGFMF010011402.1:1253609-1266394 GCA_019455555.1 Galemys pyrenaicus
GGAGTGGGATTGCTGGATCATATGGAAGTTCCATTCTTAGTAGACTGAGGAACTGCCAGACTGCTTTCCATAATGGTTGGCCCAGCTTGCATTCCCACCTCAGCTGGTTCTCCTAATGAGTAAACCCAAATGTTCAAATCATAACTAAAACTGAGGAAGATGAAGCACTCTCAAACACATTTTATGAGTTTAATATTACGCTGATGCCAAAACCAGACAAGGATTTAACAGAAAAAGAAATCCAAAGATGAATATCACTTATTAGCACAGATGTAAAAATCTTCAATAAAACCTTACCAACTGAATTCATTATATATCATGACCCAATAAGATTTATTCCAGGTATATATGTATGCTTCAGCATATGCCACTCAATCAAAAGTAAAAAGATGAACTATATCAAAGTAAAAAGCTTCTTTACAGTGAATGAAACCGTTATTACAGTGTAAAGATATCCTACTTAATGGGAGAAAATATTTGCACATCATGTATCTGATAAAGGTTTAACATCTACGATACAAAAAAGCATGTACAACTCAACAGAAAGAAACCAAGGAGCCCAATCCAGAAATGGGTGGAAATGATAAATAAAAACACTTCACCAAAGATACAAAGAATGGCCAACAGGCACATGAAAAAATATTCATGACTTATTATCAGAAAAATGCAACTCAAAACCCCAATACCAGTTCACTTCCATGAGAAAGACCCATATTAAATTAAAAAAATGTTGAGGAGGATATGGAGATAAAGGAACCTTCAAAACTGTTGGTGGGAATGTAAATTGGTCCAGTCCCTAGGGAAAACTGTACAGAGATTCCTTAAAGTATCAAAAAATAGACCTACGATGTAAGTTAGTAATTTTACTCTTAGGTATCTATCTAAACAATGCAAAATCACTACTCAAAAGCAGTAAGTATTAATACAGCACTCTTCATAAAACCGAGTTATGTAAACAATCAAAGTGCCCAAAGATAGAGGCATGCGTTAAGAATATGCACTATAAATACCTGAAGGAATGCTATAGCTATTAAAAAATGCTTGAACTCTTGCCAACAACAAGGAGTGGATGGCTTCAGGGCATTGTGCTAAGTAAAATATGTAAGACAGAAGGAGAGTGACAACAGGATAATTTCACTTATATGTGGACTATCTAGAACAAAATAATGAACTGACAAAACTAAACCAAAACAATCACTAAAATAAGTTGTAGAAATAGGTTATTTACTAGATATAGAGGGAGGGTGGTGTGAAGGTTGGGCCCAGTGTTCTATGTAAAGGATTAAGAGTGCTGGGGTGATGGTTGTGGTATGGTGGGAACTTATATTTAAATCATAGACTGCTGTAAGCCTATGTTATCGCAACCTTAAAAAATAAAAAATAAAAACCAGAAAGTTACAGTTCTGAAAAGGATAACTTCTATCTGAAGGGTTATTTAATATCGCTTAAACTTGAAAAACTACCATGCATGAATCAACCAAAATGATAATGAACAATCCAAACTCATGTCACAATTTCACTCTCTTTGCTCCAATTAGTTTTTAGCATATTTGGCCTACTATATTGCTAACTGGTATCTCTGTCTCACTTCTCGTCCATTTCAATCCAAACTAAATGCTTGTATTAAACTAAAAATATCAGGGCCTCCCTGGTGGCATAAGGGTTAAGTTCTCAGCGTTATCACCACTTCGGCCTGAGTTTGGTCCTCTCCTGTCTTGCTCACTGCTTCCTTTGCAGTGTATTTCAGAAGATCTGCCTGTTCTGCTTACCACTTTGTCTTTGGTGAATCCTCACATCCCCTCACACCACTGACCTACACCCTATTTCTTCTATGCATAAATAAATCATAAAAAAACCTGAAAAAAATAATTTCATTTTACTTTCAGTGGTTCTTTCCTGTTCACATATTTCAGTGTACAATAGTTCCTTACCCTACACACATTTTAAGCATACCAACACACCAATGAATAATGCAAAATCAGTATTCTAATCACGGTAGACGGTCACTACTATGTGCTTGTAAAAAAAACAAACAAAACAACAACAAACTTATCTTCATGACAGTGCACATGCTCTATAACCCCAACTGTGACTTTGTTCCCAAACCACCTGTTTCCTACTATCACCTTGCTCGTGATTTTTATTAATTGATAGGCTTAATTTCTTTTTTGGGGAGACCAAAAACAAACAAGTGCCAGAAACACTTGTTTGTGCTCTTTACTGTTTTCCTTTTTTTGTACTTTCACCTATATACTGTCACTTTTTTTCTAAGGCAGAAATGCTCTCTGTCATTCAAATACCAATACTGTTTACTTGCATTCAAGGTTTTTTCCCTCTTTTTTCATCTTTGATCTTTCTCCTTCAATTATCCCCTGTAGGAAATTTACTCTGTCCTTATCCATAGAGTACCACTCCACTAAATATGCTACTGTTGCTACTACTGTATTAGTCTCACAATGCTAACCTTCCCTCAAACTATTATCTTTTTCATTAAACATTCAAACAATTAACAATGCCCCTTTATTGCCTCATTACTCACCACACCCTTGAAATTTGATTTCCACAAGATTCATCTTAAAGATTTAAAAAAATATATTTATTTACTTATGCATACAAGAGCTGGGGTACAGGTCAGAGTCATGGGAGGTGAGAGAATTCACCAGAGACAGTGGGGAGCAGAACAGGCAGATCGACTGAAATACAATGCCAAAGGGAGCAGTGGGTGAGGCAGGAGAGGTCTGCTAAGCCATGTGGGTCCCCTCCTTCACTGGGGATTGAACTCATGCTGCTGTGCAGCAGATGCTTCACAGTGCAGCAATCAACCCACTGTACCACCAGGGAGGCCCATTAAAGACTTTTTAAATGAATAGCTGTCTGTTAGTCAATCTTGTCTTTTAGACAATATGTTTTTTTCTCGAAAGACTTCACACAATGGAGTATTATTCAGCAATTAAAAATGAGAAACTAGGGACATTTATAGAAACAGGATGGAACTAGAAGGAATTATACTCAGTGAAACAAGTCAGAAGGCAAGAGAAAAGTATTGGATGGCCTTACTTTTGAGAGGAATGTGAAACAACAACAACAACAAAGAATAAGCTCAAGGAAATGGGCAATTATAACCAAAAGCAAACAAAAAATTCAACAAGACCAAAAAGCCAAGAAAAACCAAAGAGGGGAGGGGAAGGAGGGGAGGACAAAGATGGGGATGAGGGCAGAAAGAGCACAAGGGACGGAGGTGATGGTACATGGGTGGAATGGTGGTGGGTACTCCCTGGGGAATACAAATGATGTCAAATATAATTAATTAAATAAAAAAAAACTTTAGAAAAAAAAAAAAAAAGACTTCATACCCAACTTTTGAAATTCCTAATAATACACAGAAATATTTCAGAGTTTCTTTACAAGTTCCTTCATTTCCTCTATACCTTAAAATGTGCTTGCTTTCCTCAGGATTTCCTATAAACATCTCTATTCCCCTGAGTGAACCATCATATTGAAATATAAGGAACTCAAAGCTCTGTCATCTGAATATGAAAACAGCATTTCAACATGCCTTGAAATGTATCCATCTGGCTGAGATCGCACAGATTTCTGTGTTGGTGTTAGCCAAAACCAATTTTTGGACTCATGAACACCTTCACTTTACCTGATTATCCTCTTGGATTCACACACACACACACAGACACATACACACACACCCTCTTCCTTTCTGATTTCCCTTTCATTTGTTCCTCAAATTTGAAAAAACAGCAATAGCTTTCTATTTGTTATTCTTCATTCTGGCCACTGAAAAATATGTTGAAATGTACATCAGAATCATTTAAGGAGCATATGCAGTGTATTCACAATATGTTGAATTCTAGCCTCAGAAATTCTGATTTACTATTTATTTCTGATTTAATTGGTTTTACATTGTGGCCAAGAAAATTTATTTTTGAAAAAGTTCCTAAGTGTTTGAGATGTACACTTCTAGCCAAGAATGACTATCTATTATAATGTATGTTTCTTTTAAGTTATCTTTTTCTATGGTATCAACTTGAGCATTTAAGTCATTTGCTTAAATACCTTTCACAATGGCTTCTTATTATACAAGTCTCAGTTAAAAACACTTCTCTTCACAATATTATAGACCTTATAAAATGCTTTTCTGTACTCTGAAAATCTTTTAACCCTCTTGCCATAGGTCCAAATAATATACAGAGTAGGGCTTCCTTTTCCATGAACACCAGTGGATGAAGCCTCATTACCTTGAATGTACTATGCATCCTTAAATACAGAAGACACACTTGGACAATAGAGCAATTATTAGCAAAATTATTTTTCCCTTAAATATTTTCATTGCTTCCAGAACAATAAACTATTTACAGGCTTATCCTAACTGTCCAGAAGTCTCACCCGAAGTATTAGCTTTTGGCTCAACAAGAAATTCCCAACTAGGATTGCTAATGTCTAACACAGATTATGTAAAAGGCAAAAGCTAGTGTGTTGCTGCCTATTTATTAACTGTTCCAATCAAGATCCAAAATTATGAATTCTTTCCCTGAATTTTATTTTGATGTTACCAACTTTTACTGGTTTTCCCCAAAAACTCAAATTTAAGGGATGTAAAATTAAAGATATTTCTTCCTCCACTTTTAAATGCATAAACCTAGTTTTAAAAAAAATTGAGGTAAGACTGGTTTACAACATCATATATGATTTAGAGGTCACTGTGACTACACCACATAGCCATCCACCATAGTTCACTGTAATCCCATCCCATTTAGTTCTGTCTCTACCCTCTCCCATTCTGATAGTCTCAGTTCAACTCCTCTCTTTGCTAAGTGAAGATAAAATGGAAAGAAGACAATGTAAAAATCAGAATAAATGCCTTCACCAGATATTGAATATACTGGTATTTGATCTTAACTGGATTTTCCAGCCTCCAGAAATGAGAGAAATGTTTGTAACAGGAAATTGTGTTTATACACCTAAAGTATAGGTATAAAGTATACCTAGGGCATTCTTTAGCCTAAACTAAGACAAATGATAATAGAATTTCTTTTGCATACGAGTTCATAATTTATATTGCACCTCTATCTGTAAACCTTATTTTAATTGATACAAATTTACTTCATGAATGAGGAAGGTAAAATTTCTAAGATTATATAATAATAAAAGAAAGATTAAGTCACTACTTAGTGGACAGGTGAACTGTGAACACTATCAATATGAAATATTTGTTTCCCAGGGCATCTTGAAATTATATTTATATATATTAATTTTATAATGATCTCCTTTTGTAAGCAATGCACTATTTGCTTAATTTCTAAAAAATGGTTTGAATTACTACTCGTATCATCCATTTCATTTTTTTTTTCCAACTAAAAAACTCCACATAATTGGTATATACTCAGGAATTGTTCTCAACTGAGCACCTCATTGCATTTTATTTTCTACACCATATGATCAATTTTAGAATTTATGGCAGTGATATAATATAAAAATAACTATTTCAAACTATATGTTTAGGACATCTGTACAGTGAAGTAGTATCATGATAATGAAATTAGTGATAACATTAATATTAATTAGTAATAATTACAGTCTAAGAGTAGCAGTTGCATACAAATTCTTAGTCTTAGATACACATAATAAATTTATTCATAAAATACAACAAATTGATGAAAGCTGGAGGATTTTGTTTTTATGTCACTTAATAGCTAATAATTCTATTTCACATTGAAATAGAATACTGAAAAAAGTGTAACTATATAGGTCTGAAAGTCCTAACTGAATAACCCAATTTATGTCATTGAAATAAACATTTATTTAAATGCCAAATACATAGTACCCTTTTGAATATAAGTACTGAAAATTCATTTCAATTATGTAATTTTAAAGCAAATTTATTGTATTGATACACACCTATCTAACCAAATTACACTGAAAAGTATTATAGAATTATCATTAATTATTTTTTAACATGCAGTCAGAATGATAATTCCTTCATCCTTTACATTGAAAAAGTGTAGCATGGTTAGAATCTCCGATGTACAAATATTAGCTTCATGCACATATTTGGGCATCTTTTTCATTTACACCAGAAGTTAATAATTTTATTTTGTACAATACTGGCAATCCTACTTATGCCCTCATTTTGAATATTTATTTACCGGTGCTCAAGAACATAATTTTATTTATCAGATAAGACAGCACATCAAATAAGTTTAAGAATGCATTGTCTAATAACATTAATTTTATTTTTGTAAAGAGGAATGTCTGTTTTATTACAACCTATCAACTCACATTATATATATTTGTGGAGTATAAAAAGGCACAAATATCTAATTTCATGTAATCACTTTTTCTGTAGTCTACTAAATAACATTTAACCAGTTTATCAATACTAGTATTAATTTTTTATCTCACACAAAGACAACTGTAAATAGAGAAAACTCAGTGTCCAGTAAATACAGGGCAGATTTTAACATGAAGCTCTTCAAAAGTATAAGGTATTTAACTATATCAGCAATTTAAAATGGGATCAGCTATATAAATAAAACTAACCATTGAAAATCAGTAAGATAGCCAAGATGTGCATTTCTGAAATTTAATGTTAAGACACAATTTTTAACATTAAAAGTGTTTAAAATCACATTCTCAAATATTTGCCAAATTTTTTTCCAAATTGAAATACAACTGTTCCCTCACTTTTTCTAAAAGATGTTAAGCTTTTCACCAAGAGTAATTCTGACAAAGTTAAAAGTGTCTTAAAATTTGGCTTAAATCAGGAGTAAGTTTGGATACTTTGAGAGAAATTCATAAATAGTGCCTTGCAACCTCTCTGAAAGAACAGATAAAAAAGCAGGCTTTTTTAATGAAAACCATTACCAGTTATGATTCTTTCTCCTCTATATGCAAGACAGAGACTGGGATTCAAAAGTTCATCAGCAACAAAACATCACTCTGTCCCATTTAGTGTTATCTCAGTGTTAGGATTATATAAGATGGATTCTTTCTGTTAGGAAAGAGGTCCTAAAATGGGCACTGTCAAAGCTGATAAAACTGAAATCTGACCTACTTTTTTCAAAAAATTTCCATGAGTTATATGATACATATAATTTCTTTTACAATTGCAGATCTTTCAAGTAAATTAACTAAAACATGCTAAAAAGTACTTTACTTTTTAAAATGTCAAAATAAAAATCTATGTAATGACACATCTTTCAAATTTTTTTCTATAATAATGAATTTCTTACAGTACATTGTACATACACTAGCCTTATTCTCATTTTGTATCACAGTCTAGAATCTAGCCAATTTATTATGGTACCTTCTGCACACACTGGCTTCCAATAACATTTTGAATAAAACTCGCACTAAAAATTACTCATTTGGAGTACACTTATAAAATGTAAGCATAATAGAAAAATTTGATAAAATAAAAACACGTAAATTTTATTTTATTTTATTTATTTTTTAAAACATGTAAATTTTAAAACATGTAAAAAAAGATTCCCAAAATTGTAAAGCTGTCAAGTATAGTTTTCTATTCTCTTTTTAAAAATGAAGCACTATAATCTTGATAGGTAAGAAACTTAATTAAATAGAAAGTATCAAATAATTTTTTAAAAAAAAGTATTAAAGAATTCTAATTTCTGGGTTCTTCCAAATACCCAAGTTTCCCCCAAAAATATGAGAAATGCATCTCAATTAAATTCATCAACCAAGAGCATCACATTTACAGACTTTTATATCATTCCTGTATTTCAAAAATAGATGCTGTACTATTCCTACAGTTATTGTGGATAAAATACTATTAAGTTCACAAAGAATTTCAACTGAAAGGGCAAGAAAGCACACAATCTTATCTAAATTCTATGCATATAATCCCATGGCACAATGAGCACATTTTCATCACGATTCACAGTAATGAATTACTTTTTATATTTACTCATTTCTAAGTTACTAACTTCATTTTGCTGACAAGAGTCAAAAGTACAAAGAAATAGCCTATATTCACCATGCTTATATCTCCACTTTTTTTAATTTCTATTAAGAGTATCAATCTTTATAAATAAAAGAAACAAACAAAAACATTAACCTAATAGCCTAGGGACTTTATATTATTCACATCAAAACAGAGAAAAAGGATATAATAAACATGGTAACTTCCATTTCATGAAAATGATTATCTTTCTAACTAGACATGAGTACACAAGACATAAAATTGCACTGTGCCCATAAATATAGCAATATGAGACAACAAATCACTATATGTCTTCAATTTGCCAATATAAAGTAAAATTCTAGGACAAAACAGTCAAAACAGACATTTCCTATGTTCAAACATTACAAAATGCAAGCAAAACAAACTGAACAATATTAAAGAATATTCTTAGATAATTATAAGTTCTAAACACAGAACTTAAGTAATAAGCACCAATATTAAAACTTAAAATAGTAATGATCACTGCTCTCCAAATATACATCATTATTATCAATTTTCAACTATTATTTTATTCAGGTCTTTTTCTTTTTATATTGCTAAACTTAATCATATAAAATATTCATTAACTTGTTCATTCTTCAAAGCTAAAATTACAAGCTATATTGTTTAATGAAACTCCTAAATATGAAAATGCAGTTATAAACATAATCAATTAGAATTTTTAAAATAAAGCTAAGACCCAATGATAAAAATAATTGGAATGAAGGAACGGATAAATTTAAAATCAGTATTAGAGACTGGAAACTACATTAGAATTATATTAAGATCCCATGTCCTCAGACAAGTGAGGAAAGGAGAATAAGTGAGGTCAGTCATACTATGAAAGCTATTTCTTTTATCATAAATGAATGTTTATAATGTGATTTTCCATCTAATTCATATCCTCAAAACACTTTTTGAAGCGCTGGCTCTTATAAAAGGACCAAATCTTTCCTGATTATAATACTCATTAAAAAACTCAATAAGAAAACTAAACAATAAAAGTTATCCTAGCTGTACAAACAGAACTAAATTCCTAGGATAGTTTATAGGTGAATGTTAAAAATGTGATTTTGGCTCAGAAAATAAAAACCCAAGGAAAACCAGGATAAGCCTTTTAAATTGAATACATACAAGACTGTTCTGTACTTTTTTCTACATATATGTAAAAGGGAGGAAGAAAATGTAAAATTTCTGTGTTCTTGCTTACTTTTTATTTAGAATAGTGAATTACTGAAAGTTGTGAGGATGACAATGACGAAATGACAAATAAGAATGGAATCAATGCAGATGCAGTAGGCCAGTTTAGCTTTAGAAAATAAAATTATTTTACTGAATGGCTTTATAGAATTGCAAATTTAAAATTTATTTGGCGCTACCTAAAACTTCAAGACATTATGTTCATAAGCATTCTCATTCACAGTACCAATAAAACCTAAATTAAAAAGATGTAATTTTCTAAAATTTAAAGCCACAAATTTTACTCTGAAAATGCCATTTGAAGTAGCAGAGGAAAGTATACTTCATTTCGTGTAACAAAATACTGTCGCACAAATTTGTGTTGGTTATGCTACATAAGCAGAGCTGAATCACACTCAGTCATGAAAATACAGTGCTAACAATGAAAGTAAAATTAGTTTTATAAAATTTAAGAATTATGATTTTTTCAACGTATAATTGATATTTCAATACTTACGGCTATCATAACATATGTTTCCTAGAGCCCTGCCCGTTTGAAGAAGCACTTCCTGGTCTTTGCTATTTAACAGTTGCACTAGTGGTGAGATCAATCCAGCATCCACACATGGAATTCGCATAAATTCTGAAAGTAAGAGATATTTAATTAAAAATCCAAAGAGTCACAATTTACATAAAGATTTCCTTTAAACAAAAACAACTGCTATTAAAATAACTTAGGTGGCTTACTAGTTTACTGAAGGGTAAATTTCTTTTTCAAAAGCACTGTTAAAACCCACCAAACACTACAAAAATGAGTGGGGTCATATTTTTCTTTGTTGACAGAAACTCCCATAAACCAAATGAGTACTTTATTTATTTTACTATACTTACTTTATTAATATTTTCTTATAATTATTCAATATGTTGAGAAGCAATATGGGATGACAGAAATATAGACAATAATCTTACTATGAGACTAATTCAAGCACGACAGTTATAAAGCCAAAAAATTGCCCAATTGTTGACTATAAATTCTCTAAGAAGCCAAATTAATTTTTTACAGTTTTAAGTGACTCATAAAAATTAATAGGTAAATGATAGTTTGGCAAGATGGAAGGAGAGTGAAGATGCTAGACACACTTCTTCCAGATAGTTAGAACTAAACTGCAGTAAAACAAAGTCAAAAATTCCTGAGGGAAAAATGGACAACCATACCACACACTTGGAACAAAGATCCTAGAAGGAAAAGGGTATGAAAAACTTTTACTGAACTTTATTTGTAGTGATAATGGGGAAGTACAATCCAGAGAAGAGAGGGTTGACTACTATGCAAAGCCCTCTATAGCTGTTGACTCAGGCACATGTCAAAATGGGGTACTGCTAATACCCAGCACTACACTGGATAAGGAGACATGAGATAGCACCTAGGATGGAGGGTGTAGTGTGTGAGAGCAGAGCTATAGGGGTGGGGATGTAGATCAAGGATTTTAGGTTTGAGGCATACAACATAGAACAGTTATAACCTAAATTAGCAGGAAAAAGCAGGACAGAGCACATGGGTCTCCTCATAGAAGAAACTATTACTCAAAGTCCAGGCTGAGATAGTCAAAACACATGCCATTCCCCATCCCAAGGTTAAAACCAAACAAAGGATTGGCAAATAAGAACACAAGCACCTGTCATTAACAAAGTTAACATCAAGCTCTGTACTAGGGGAAAAAAAGAGAGAACTCCTGGTCTGTGATCCCACATCAACAATAATCTAGGCCAAGTGCCAGCTGCATTAACTGTTTAAAAATAGCTTAGAGTGCAAGAAAACTCTAAGAAGACACTAAGACTGGAGAGCTGACCTACAGCAAAGTAGGAAATTCAATTCCTGAGTTTACTGGAGATGATCTTTCGGTAACCTACTGGCTAGGTCTTCTTTTATACCTAATACCATCATGGGTAACAGTCCTCTGAATATTTTAAAAGGTCCAAAAGCAACAGTTTGAAAGTCTATTCCTGTGACAGAGAAATAGTTCAAATGAGCAGATAAAAGAACAAATCAGAAATGTCAGAACAAAAACAATGTGAGAGGACAAACCCAACAGAAATGCGGAACATGCTAAAAGAGCAGTTCAAAGTAACGGTCCTAATATTATTTATAAAACTTTAAAAAACAATAAAGGATATAGAACTACAACAGAGGCCAGGCCTAGAGAATGGCCCTCCATTTGCACCAGAAGCAAAGACCACTGGACCAGTGGAATTAATTAGTCATCAAGACTAATCCTGGAAGAAACATATAAATTGAACAAACCAATCAGAAGCATGGAAATTGAAACAGTAGCAAATTTTTTTCTGGGGGAAAAAATGCCTAGGGCCAGATAGATGACTTACAAATGAATTTTATCCATCAAGAAATAATACCTATATTGCTCAAATTGTTTTTAAAAATAGAAAAAAATCTCCCTACTACATTTTTATGACAATATTATCCTTATATCTAAACTAGTTGAAGACAGCACAAGAAAATTAAAGACCAGTATCACTGATGAACACTGATGCAAAAATCTTCAACAAAATCTTGCAAATTAAATTCAAGAGTATGTCACTAAGATTGTAACATAGACCAAGTGGGATTTCTCCCAGGGATGCAGGAATAGTTGAATATATTAAATCAATAAATGTAATACATACAACAAAAATAAAGTTCATATAATACAATTAGATACAAGGCAAATATTTGATAAGATTCAGCACCCATTTATGATAAAAACTGTACACAATGGGAATAGAAGGATCTCACTTCAAGATAATAAAGGCCAAATATCACAAACCAACAACCATAAAATACTTAACGGGGAAAAACTGAACATTTTCCCTAAACAAAACAAAACAAAACAAAAAGTCCACTGTCACCATTTCTGCTTAACTTGGTGCTAGAGGCTTTTTTCAGAACTACCAAATAAAAACAGGTAATAAAGGGAACATATATTGGAAAAGTGGAAGTAAAACTACCACTATTCACAAAAGTATATACTATACATACACAATCCTAAAATCCTAAAGACTCTATCAAAAAGTTATTAGAAACTTTGCATGGATACAGCAAATTGGCGTGTTACAAAACCAATAAGAAAAATTCCTATCTAATAGCTGGGACTACATCAAATTAAAAAGCTTCTGTACGGGAAAAGAAACACTAAGAGACACTCCACTGACTGGGAAAAAAATACACACAACTGATAAGGGACTGATCACAAAGATATACAAAGAACTGACAAGACTCAAGAAAAACAAAGCAAACAATCCAGTCAAAAAATGGGCAGAAGAACTTAAAAAACACTTCTCCAAAGAGGAGATGCAAATGGCTAACAGGCACATGAAAAAATGTTCAACATCCCTCATAATCAGGGAAATGCAAATTAAAACCACAATGAGATACCATATTCACCAGTAAGAATGGCACATATTAAAAAAAATCAGCTGGAATACTACTCAGCAATCAGAAATGAAAAACTAGACTCATTCATGGGAACATGGATATATCTGGAGGGGATTATGCTCAGCGAAGCAAGTCAGAAGGCAAAAGAAAAATACCAGATGGTTCCTCCCTTAGGAGGAACATAAGGGAACCAAATGAGGA
>JAGFMF010011402.1:1266541-1282243 GCA_019455555.1 Galemys pyrenaicus
AGGGTTGAGGGAGGATGGGAACACGAGGGACTGAGGTGATGGTGCACTGGTGATATGGTGATGGGGAATACATGGGGATTACAATTAATGGCAAGTATACGTAAATTTTAAAATATTTTAATAAAAGAAAAAAAAAACCTAAAAAAAAAATAAAAAAAATCAGCAACAACAAATGCTGGCAAGGATGTGGAGAAGAAGGAACTCTCCTACACTACTGGTGGGAATGCAAATTAATCCAACCACTGTGGAAATCTGTATGGAGGTTCCTCAGTCTACTAAAAATGGAACTACCATATGACCCAGAAATTCCACTCCTAGGGATCTATCCAAAGGACACAGAAACACTGATTCAGAAGAATACCTGTACCCTTATGTTTATTGCAGCACTATTTGTATAATTGGTAAGAGCTAGACACAACCCAAATGCTCCAAAATAGATGACTGTATCAAGCAGATGTGGTACATATACACAATGAAATACTATTCAGCAATCAAAAAAGATAAACTAATGACGCAGCAACAAGAATGGAGCTAGAAGGGATTATGCTCAGTGAAATAAGTTAGAAGGAGAAAGAAAAATATTGTATATCTTACTTGTAGAAGGAATATAAGGGAACCAAATAAAGGATCAAGGAAAACAACAATAGCAATTAAAAAAAAATCACAACAGAACAAAAACACAAAGACAAAGACAAATCAGAGGCACTTTGTGGGGGGTGGGGGAAGGAGAAGGACTGGGATGAGGGCAGGAAGAGTACAAGGGATTGAGGTGATGGTGCACTGGTGAAACGGTAGTGGTAATTCCATGGGGACTACAATTGATGTCAAATATACATAAAGAAAAAATAATTATATTGAAGAAAGAAAAATCCATATTTTTTCATATAAAACAGCAAATCATAAGCATAAAAATTAATAAAATGACTCCATTTACATTTGCTTTAAAATCAATTAAATATCTTGGGCTCAACCTTAGTATATAAAACACTTATGCAAGAAGTAACAAGATGTTGCTAAAGTACATACGTAGGTACATAGGAGATGGAAGTGCATGTGATGCTCATGGATGGGGAAAATTAGTGTAAATAAAATGATGCTCCTGTCTAAAATTATATATAAATTTAAAATAATCCCAATCACAGTAGCAATAATTTTAAAGAAATACAAGAAAAAGTATCAAATTTATATATCACTACAAAAAAGAGTTGCAAAAGCATGAGGGAAAAGAAATGTAAATACCACATTACCTGACTTGAAACCTTACTATAAAATAATGACATTAAAAACCAATATGGTACTGACCCATAAATATATACATGGATTATGAAACAGAATTGAAAGTACACAAATAATTTCATGTACATGCTAGCATCAAATGATAAAACAACTGTGATCATGAAAATGGGAAAAGTCAGTATAGAAACCACAGATGAAAGAATGAAGTTGGATCACACAATAAACATCATATACAAAATACCTCCAAATGGATTAAAACTTAAATGTAAGACATGCTTTTGGCGAGGATGTAGAGAAAAAGGAACTCTACTACACTGCTGGTGGGAATGCACATTGGTCCAACCACCATGGAAAGCGGTGTGGAGGTTCCTCAAAGTACTAAAAATGGAGCTCCCATATGATCTAGCAATCCCACTCCTATGAATTTACCCAAAGGACACAAAAATACTAATTCAAAGGGACACCTGCACACCTATGTTTATCACAGCACTCTTCACAACAGGCAGGCTATGGAAACAACCCAAATGCCCAAAAATAGATGATTGGATCAAGAAGATTTGCTATATCTACACACAATGGAATATTACACAGCAATCAAAAAAAGATAAACTCATGCAATTCACAGCAACATGGATAGAGTTAAAAGGGATTATGCTCAGTGAAAAAAGCCAGAAAGAAAAGGAAAAATATTGGATGGTTTTACTTATAGGAGGAATATAGAGGAAACAAATATGGGACTAAAGAAAAAAATTACAATTAAACATCAAAATGAACAGACAACAACTATAAATCTGAGACATTCCCTAGGGGAGGAGGAGGGAGAAGGAACAAAATGGGTGGGAGAGCACAATAGACTATGGTGATGGTGCATGGGTGAATTGGTGGTGGGAATTTCACCAGGACAAGAAATACACACTGTACATAAATGAAAAATAATGTAAAATGTATATAAAATTAAAAAATCTACTGGCACACAAAAAAATAAGACATGCAACAATGAAAGACAGAAGAAAATATTGGGCATATGTTCCCTGAGATCAATAATAAATAGAAATCTCCTGCAATAAATATAAAAGGATCTCTAGTATCTAAGCTAAATACACACACACACACACACACAAAGAACTGAAAAAGAATGATACAACTACAAAACTAAGGACAAAGTGGAAACAGACTTTCACATATCAATAACTTTAAATGTGAACAGGACTAGACTCACAAATTAAGACACAGAGTATCTAGATGTATTAAGAAAGAGAATCCAACATTTTGCTGTCTCCAAAAGTCACATCTGAGCTCCAAATATTAAAATAAATTCAGGTTAAAGGAATGAAAAACAATCCTACAAGCAAATGGGACCTAACGGACAACCATATTATATCAGAGAAAACAGGATTCATTTAGAAAAAGAGAACAGAGACAGGGATGTACACTAAAAAGTGATTAAGAAAACAATACATGACAGGAAGGCAAATCATTCATCATTATAAATGCACTAAACAAAGGGGGCACCAAAATGCAATTGGCAACCAGCTGTCAACTCACAAAACAAACACTGGAAGACACATTTGTGTCAGGAGACTTCAACTCCCCACTCTCACTGATAGACAAAACAAGGAGACAAAAATGAATGAGGACATGATAGCTAAATAAAGAATTAGAACATAAAGATCTAATTAACATCTAAGGACCCTACAATCCCTAAAAAGATAATATACATCTTTTTTTCAGGTACACCTGGGACACTCCCCAGGACTGACCACACATTGGGCCAAGAACAAATATCAACAAATTCATCAACAATGAAATCATACCCAGTATCTCCTTCAACCATAAAAGTAAGCAGTAGTCAATCAAATTTAAAGGAAAAAAGGCAAGGAAAATCTCTAATATGTGGAGACTGTGCTAAACACACTACAGAAAGTTCACTAGGTCAAGAAGGAAGCCAAAGAAAATAAAAAAAATACCTTCACACAAATGACAATGATGACACCAACTTTCAGAACATATGGGGCACAGCAAAAGCAATCCTACAAACAAATATATAACAATACAGGCCCAAATCAAAAACAAGAAAGAACCTAAATAAATAACTTTGTTTCTCATCTTAAGGAACTAGAAAAAGAAAAAAAATCCACAAGCTATTAGAAGGAAGGAAATAATAAATACTAGTAATAACTGAAATAGAATTTTAAAAGACAGTTAAAAAGATGGACTTCATAAGTGATTTCAGCCAAATCTTCAAAAGTGAATACCTACCCTGCTCAAACTCTTTCAAAAACTGAGACAGAGGAATATGACAAAAGCATTTCTGAGGCCAATATTACACTAATACCAAAACCAAAGACAACACAAAGAAAAAAAAATAAAGACTAATCTCCCCAGTAAACACATATGCAAAATTCCTAAATAAATACTTAGCTAACTGAATCCAACAGTGAATTAAAAGGAATATACATTATGATCAAGTGGGATTATACCAGAACACAAGGATGGTTCAATATCTGAAAATGAATATGTAAGTCACTACATCATAACAAAGTAAAATAAAAGCCATATGAACATATAAATAGATGCTGAGAAAGCATTTCATGAAATTCTGTATTCTTTTATAATGAAAATCCTTGAAATAATGGGAATGAATGGAATACAATAGAACTTAATAAAAGCAATATATGGCAAACCCACAGCTTCTATCATTCTCAATGATAAAAAACTGGCAGCCTTTCACTATAGTACAAAACAAGGATGTCCACTATTATGACTATTATTCAACATAGTGTTAGAAGTCCTAGCTAGTTATTCAGTTATTCAGGAGAAAACAATAAAAGGAAACTAAAAATTGGGAAAGAAGTAAGAGTATCATTTGAAAACCCCAAAGATTACAGAGAAAAGCTAACTGAAATAATAAACCACTTTAGCAAAGTGGTAGGATACAAAATCAACAAAGATTAGCTGCCTTCCAATATGCAAACAATGAGCTAGAAATTAAGATAACCATACCATATTCAATCTCACCAAAAACAAAAATAAAACAAACCTGGGAATAAACTTAACAAAGGAGGTAAAGTACTTGTACAAGGAAAATTATAAAATACTGTTTAAAGAAGACCCACAGAAACTAAAAGATATTCCATGCACATGGACTAAAGAGTCAACATTTAAAAAACGGCCATCTACCCAAAGCAATTTAGATTCAGTAAAATTCTAACTTAAAAATTTAATAGTATGCTTCCAACAAATTGAAGAAATATTAAAGAAATTCACATGAAACCTCAAAAGATGCCAAACTTTGCTTTCCTGACCAGAAAGGGAGAGAAAGTGATGGTATTATACTTACAGATTCAAACTATACTAGAAAGCCATATAATTAAAACAACCTAAAACCGGAACAAAAACAGACATACAGAACAATGGAATATAACAACTGAGAGTACAAAAATAAAACCACACATACATGGACAGCTAATCAATAACAGAGGAGTGAAGAATATACACTGGAACAAGGAAAGCCTCTTCAATGAATGTAGTTAGGAAAACTGAACTGCCATATGAGAAAAAAATGAAATTAGACCATTATCTCACATCATATGTGAAAATCAAGTCAAAATGGACAAAAGGATGTTTGAAATGCAACCATAAAATATATTGAAGGACACATAGGCAAAATACTCCATGACATAAACTTTCGAAATATCTCTGCAGATTCATACTCAGCAAGGAAAACAAAAAACGATACAAACAGTTGGGACTACATCAAACTAAAAAACTTCTGCATAGAAAAAGCAACAACTACCAAAACAAAGACATTCATTTTCTGATGGGAGAAAATATTTGCACAACATTTTTGTGACAAGGGAGTGATACTGAAGATCTACAGAGGGCTCATGCATATAACTCAACATAAAGAAAACAATCCAATCAAAATATGTACAGAAAACCTAAATATGCACTTTTTCAAAGACTGTACAAATGGCCAACAAGCACATGAAAAAAATTCATCATCAATTATCATCAGGAAATTTCAAATCAAAACTATGAGATAACACCTCACACATGCTGTAAGCCCACATTAAAAACAAAAACAAAACAAAAAACAGAACCAGAAACAAGTATTTGGGAAGATGTAGAAAAAAATAAATTCTCCTACACTGTTGGTAAATATATAGACCAGTCCACCTCTATGAAAAGCAGTATGATGATTCCTCAAGATAATAAAAATGGATCTGTTATATGACACAGCAGTTACACTCCAAGGTGTCTACTCATAGAACACAAAAACACTAATTTGAAAGGAAAATGAGTTCCTATGTTTATTTCAACATTATTTACGATAGCAAAGATATGCATATAACCTAAGTGACCAAACCAGGTTAATGGATGAAGAAAATGTGGTATATACAAACAATGGAATACTATACAAGATTTATCAAAAGATAAACTTGCAGCCATTACTGTCAACACAAAGCTGGAAGGAATTATGCTAAGGGAAATAAGCCAGAAGGGCAAAGATAAACACTATAAAATGTCACTTATATGTGAAACCAAATAAAGGGTCATAGACAAATTTTAAAACAAACCCTTCAAAGCTGACTCCAGATCTAAGGCATCCAGGAGAGGAGGGGTGCTGGAATACAATGGACTATGGTGGAGGATTATGTGTGCTTTGGTGGTGAGAGAGCTACAGTGACCATACCTGAAGACAGAAATACTAAACTATCAAAGTATTAACAAGGATGTAAATAATGGTACTTTATGAAAGAAGGGAAGTGAGGAGAGGGGTGGGAAAGATAGAAGAAGGGAAGTAATGGGAGTGGAGGGGAAGGATGAAACTACAAACAAATTAAATGACACTATCGAATAGGCGAAAATATAAAAAAAACGCATACAATTCTACAATGAAATAATCCCAATAATAAATGGGTATCAGATATATAAAACACAATTTACCAAAGAAGATACACAGAAAGCCATAAGTCATATGTAAAAAAAATGTTTATTGCTGCTTCTAATAGGAGATGAAGGTCAAAACCACAATTAGATTACCATCTTATGACTTTGAAAAATGTACATATTAAAAAATCTACCACAGTCATGTGTTGGAGAGGATTACCTGAAATAAGAACCTTATTATACTGTTGGTGAGAATGTAAACTGGTTCAACCATTATGGGAAGCAACTGGATTTACCTTAAAAACTGAAAATGGAAATAGTCTATGACCCAGCAAAATCTCATACACATATATCCAAACCATCAACACTAAGTAAAACCAAATGTTTCGCAATGCTCATATAAGCATTATCTACAAAAGCCAGAATATGTAAGAGGCTTAAATGTTGATCAACAAATAATTTAGTTACATTTGTAATGTGGTGCACACACACACCTGTGGAGTATTAAAGAGCCATAAGGATGAAATGTAGTCATTTAAAAAAATTGATTTTAACAGAATTATGTGCAACGTGTCAGAATAATAGAAACAAATACTGGATATATACATAGCTGATAATTTGATAGCATAAAACTTTTAAAAACAACAGTGGACATCAATAAATATCCTGAGGGTTCTGAGGTTAAGAGGGAAGTGGACAAGAGAATTTAAGGGATGATGGTGAAAATTAAATAATTAAAATATAACTTGAAAAAATATCTTAAGTGATACTGAATAGAAAAATTACTGACCAAATTAAGAAATCAAAATTCTACTTATTTTGAAAACAAGTCAAACCAGTTAACTTGATCAAATTAAAAAAGAAGTGAATCTTTTACTAGGCAGAATAAGAGATACTCCAGGACCCCCAAACCTGCCTGCTTTAAATAGGGTCTGCCCTTCACTACATCAAGACAAATCATAACTCTAGTAGAAAGGAATTTTAATACAACTAATGTGCAATAAAGAGAAGGGGAAGAACAGATAAAAAAGTTTCCAAATCAAGCAGCCCAAGTTCCCCACCTGTAGCGGCAGGATGGGGGAGGACTGGAGCAAGGTTTGGGATGGTTCTGGGCAGACGGGTCAGGGAAGGAGTCTCTTGGAGCCCTCGGTGGCTTTTATGCTTTATTTAGTAGAGGTGGCCAGGTACATGGCAGGCATGGGTGCCGGAGGGCTGGGAGGCTGGCTGGCCTCCCAGCCCCCAGCGCATCTCACCCTCTCGGCTGCTTCTACTGCTGCTGCTCTCATCAGTACTGTCAGTCCTGTTGGTTCTGTCGGTCGATCCTCACAGTTCTGGCGTCCTCATGACGCCGCCCATTTATGCCCATGTCCAAAACAGGTGCGCCCACTTGCGCATGCCCACCCTGGAATGCTCGCAGCACCGCAGGTGTTCATTATCAGTGGTGGGAGGGTGGAAATACCTGATCAACCTTTACCCTACACCACCCCCTGGGGGTAAATGCTTAGCCAAACAGAGTTGGCCCAAAGCACAAGTCTAAGTAAGACATCTTCTGGTGGGGACTAATAGGAAAAGATAGAAGAAGCTATAGTGGCAGGAAGGGGGCACAGGACAAGTTCGGGATGGTTCTAGCAGACGGGGATAATGGAAAGAGTCTTGGAGTCCTCGGTGGCTTTTATGCTTTTTATTGTCAGGGGTGGCATCAGGTACATGGCAGGCATGGGTGCCGGGGAGTTGGGAGGCTAGCAGGCCTCCCAGCCCCGGGTGCATCTCACCCTCTTGGCTGCTTTGCTACTGCTGCTACTGCTGCTTGAGGGTCTTGCTGCTCGTGTTGGTAAGTACTGGCGTCCTCATGACACCCCCATATAAGCCCGTGTCCAAACTCAGGTGCGCCCACTTGCGCATGCCCACCTAGGCATGCGTGCAGCACCACAGGTGTCCATCATTATACCAGTGGCGGGAGGGTGGAAAGACCTGATTTCTCTGACCCTACAGAAGTGCAGCACATCTGAGATGGAAGGAGCAAACCAAAATCAAGATAAAAGTGGCCATTGTTAAATTCCCCACAAATCTCTCATCTCATCTGTTTCAAGTGTTTCCTTCCATGTCCCCCAATTCCCTAGTACTAGGCCAAGGCTGAGAAAAAAAGCACAGCTCCTTCACATCTCTCTGCTCGCCTCCTCCAGGTCTTCTTTCTTCTTCCTTCCTCCCAGCCTCCTCTTCAGCTTACTCTCTGCCCTGCTCAGTTCCACCCTTACCTGGGTCAGGCAAGGGAACTGAAACCTCCCATTTCCCTGGAGACTACCTTGTTATAATTATTAATTTACAAAATAAATTAGTACTATTATACTAATGAGAATAAATGGAAATTGAAACACAGGATATTTTAAAACTCATAAGATTACCTTGAAGGTTTCTACATGCATCAATTCTGAAACTTGTAAGAAATGATAATTTCCAAAGGAAATACAGATATTAAAACTGAATCCATTAGAAACAGAAAGTATAGGGCTTCCCAGACAGCCTAGGAGTTAAGTTTCAGCATTAGCACCGTTAAGGCCTACCACAATGGCCGGAGTTCAATCCCTAGCTAGGGAGTTAAACCACATTGTGCAGCAGACCTCTCCTGTTTCACCCACTGCTGCCTCAGCAGTGTATTTCAATGGACCTGCCTCTTTTGCTCCCCATGCTGTCTCTAGTGAATCCTCTCACCCCTTTACCTCTGGCCTACACCAGAGTTCTACACAAAATAAATAATAATCTTACAAATAAAGGAACAATTCGTTAAAAATAAAAATAGAAAGTATAGCGCAATAAAAAAAGAGACAAATGAGAAACAGAGATATGAGAGATATAATAAGACCTAATGGAATCATCTATTCACTATCTTTATACCTACCTTTTCTTAGAATTTTATGGACTACTCAAATCTGCTATTGGTCTCATTTTTTCCACAGGTCTAAAGCACAAATATTATGTTTTCTTATACTTCAGACTCATTTGTACAAACTGATTTTTACATTTTACATAAAGGACTGCTCAAAACTTAAGGATAATGTATATAAAGTTCTTTAATAACCAATGTAAGAATCATCATTTTAGACATCATGACTTACGATAAGGATATTCTGTTCAATAAAGTTAGTCAACAAAGAACAAATTACTTATCCTCTACTCTAGTATCTTTTTTTCACTCACTTACAAGGGGCGGGTAAAACCCTTCATTTGTTCCACAAGTAGCTTTTTAAGCAATCCACCCTCTTTTACTCATCATTTTCAAAATCTGGAGCATATCATGTAGTACTCTTGTATAAGCTGACATCTCTGAAGCAACTTTTTCCCCTAAGATAGCTGTAAATCACAGAGGCATTCCTCTCTACTTAAAGGATTGCATACCTATTATATGCCTTACTATAATATTGGTGAAAAGCCTCTGTAACCAAACCTTCCAGGATTGAGACTACTTCCTACACTATGAATAACATTTATCTTTGAAGAGATTTTTAAATTCAGTAGTATGAGGTATTTTCTCACCTTTTGGAAAAACAAATCATGAATTCCCATGTATACAAGATGATATATCAATCTATCTCTAAAATTAATGGTTGCTTTAGAATCTTTACATATTTCATATCTTAAATTAACAAGTCATCCAACTCAAAGCAAAGACAATTATTTTACTTTTCCTCATGTCAATTTACCAAGAATGAGGTCATTTTAATGACAAAATAAGGAATTTTAGAACAGTTTATATTGAATTCATCATACTGAATACATGATAAATGCAACCTGTTGTTACAGTAACACATCATTTTATTGTGCTTCATAATACTGTGTTTTTTACATATCAAATTAGCTTCATCAATAAATGTTGTTTTCTTATTGTTCCACCAACCTAGTATTTTCCCATCTCTCTCCTCTCCTTAAGGTACAAAAATAAAGTTTTGGTGCTCTAAATGTAAAATCAAACAAGCCCTAAGTCAAAGCCTAGTCCAATGTAAGGGCAAATTTCTCTTCAGTTCTATAAAGGCAGAGAGAGGTTAAGGAAATTGAAGAAAAATGTGAAGCAAGCAGAGGTTTGTCTTGTTAGAATGTGTGGCAGTGTGAAGAAAAAGATTACACAGAGTCCATGTGCAGAACAATGAGAAGCCTAGAAGGACTACACCACAAAAGTGCAAGTCCAGCTCCAAGGGCAGTCTCATTTTTATTTAGAATGAGACAGAAAAGAAAAAAGATCAAAGAAGCAAGCAAGCAGACAGGGAATGCACAAGTGTGTGGGGGATTCATAACCAGCTAGTTCCAGCTAAGGGTGGGAAATAGGAGAAAGTCATGAAAAGTCCAAGTGTTTATGCTACTCTAATTGTAACATCTATTGCTGTTTCTGCATTTGCTGTTTTCAGCATGTTTAGATACTCACACCTGGACTTTTGCCCTGAGAGGTTTCTTATCTCAAACTTTCCCTGTTTCTGCACATGCTTTTTTCAGCATGTGTAAATGATTACCAGGACTTTTGAGAGGTTTCTGATTAACTTTTTCTGTATCTGTACACTGAGAGGCACAGAATAGTCAAAGCAAAAACAATCAAGGCAGAGACACAGAAGAGTTGGGGCATATAATCAAAGCTCCCACAGAGGTTGGTTCATGAGGTTTAAATAAAGTTTCATATACATTATTATAAAAGTATAAAGTGAAGTGTTGATGTAGAAGCTGCAGCAAGTTAACCAGAACATTAGGTAATTTATGAAGGTGGTTTCAATAAAGAAGTTTTAAATGTATTTCATTTTTTTTTTTAAGATTTATTTATGCATACAAGCACTGGGGTACAGGCCAGAGGTATGGGGGGAGGTGAGAGGATTCACCAGAGAGCGGGGAGCAGAACAGGCAGATCAACGGAAGCACACTGCTGAGGGGAGCAGCGGGCACAGCAGGAGAGGCCTGCTGCACCATGTGGGTCCCCTCCCTGGCCGGCAGCAAGGCTTGAACTCATGCTGCAGTGGCTGTGGTTTGCCCCACAGTGCATTGCTTAACCCACTGCGCCACCAGGGAGGCCTCAATTCATTTTTTTATTGAGATAATGTTAATTTATAAGCACCCTTCATCATTATTCATTGGGTCTCCTCCCTCTTTCCTTTCCTCCTAAATAGCCTTCCATTAGAAGAAGATGTTTAAGACTATCACTGCTGAAGAGAAGTCAATACCTGGTTTCAAAGTTTCCAGAGGACAGTCTGACTTTTTAAGTAGGACCTAATGCAGCTCGTGACTTAAAGTTGAAACCAATGTTGATTCACCTTTCTTTTAATTATAGGCCCCTTAGAGTGCTGCCAATCTACTCTGGCTGTATTCCATACATGAACAAAGCCTGGATGACAACATTATCTGATTACTACATAGTCAAAGACTACTACTGAGACCTACCGAAAAGAAAAAAGAATTCCTTTCATGTAATACTGCTCATTGAAAATGTACCTGGTCACCTTAAGAGCTGTGAATGAAATGTACAAGGAGATTAATGTTGTGTGTTCATACCTATTAACACAGTATTCCTTCTGCAGTCTGTGGATCAGGGAGTCATTTCAATTTCAAAAATCTCATTATTCAAGAAATACTTTTCTTAAGACCATAAGCTGCCATACAGGTCTAGGCAAAGTAAATAAAAAACTTCTGGAAAGTAATCACTGTTCTCTATGCCACTAAACATTTGTAATTCCTACAAGGAGATTAAAATAGCACATACAGAGGTGTTTGGAAGAAGCTGACTCCAATCTTCATGGATGATTTTGAAGGGGTGTAAGACTCCAGTGGAGGCACTAACTGCAAATGTAGTAGAAAATATGTAGAGAATTAGAATTATAAGGTGGAGCCTGAGGATGTGACTAAATTGCGGGACGCATGATAAAATTTGAGTGGATGAGAATTTGGGTCTAATGGATGAGTAAAGAAAATACTTTAAGACACAATCTACTAGTAAAGATGCTGTGAAAATTCCTGAAGTCACAACAACAGATTTACAACAATATTACCTCAATTTATTTCCTAACATATTGGCAGGGTTTGAGAGGATTTTGAAATAAGCACAGTATATGCATAATGCTACCAAATAGCATTAATGCTACAGAGAAATCTTTCATAAAAGAATTAATGCAACAAACTTCATTGTTTGGCATCACCAGCTATCAACACTGAAGCAACACTTGCTAGCAGCAAAAAGATTATTATACAAAACACTCAGATAATGGTCAGCAAATTTTTAGAAAACAATGTACTTTTAAATTAAGGTATGGAAATTGATATTTAGAGAAGCTAACACAGTTATACTGTAACTTAATAGGTTACAGTATAATATAAACATAATTTTCACATCTACTTGGAAACCAAAACTTCATATGACTTCCTTTACTATGGTATCAGCTTTATTGTAGTGTCGGAACTTGAAGCTACAGTATCTCTGAGGTGTGCTGGTAATCTTAACGTTTTGTCATTATTTTCAGACAGTGCCAACAATGATGAGTTACTAGTTTACTTTGCTTTTATGTTTTAATTATATCATTGCCTTTATGTTCTAATGATGCCAAATATCTTTCAGAAATTTTAATGCTACAATAGCTTCATGTATTCTTGAAATGATAAAGGGTAAGAACTTATGAGAAAATTATGGAATCAAATAAAACAGTTTTGAACTACTATTGATTCAAAAGTATATAAAAAAACCTTAAATATACACAATACTATATATACAATAGTATATATCAGAGATATGTCAGTTATAGCTTAATAGTATACCCCTTAATTTTTAGCCAATGTGAAGGTAACAGTTCCTAAAGAATGTAAGCTTCTGAGATATTTTGCTTTTCATGCAACATGCCTTTTAATAGAAAAGTGCAGTCTTACTTAGCTAGTTTTAAAGACATGAAATACAAGCTTCAGAGGAATATCTGTAAAAATATCCCAGGAGTGTAATTAAAATAGTATATGTAATATGTGTTATTATGCACATATACATATATAAATATATTTATAGTATGTATATAACACCTGGCACCAGAGGCAAATATATACTATTTATATACAAATATATATATATATGTACATATACACACATTATATAAAGTTATACTGGAGAAGTTCGAGAATGCAGAATGGCTTTGCTGGTCATCTTTGTTCAAAAGCATCCCAAGCTCACACTACAAGAACCTATTACCTGATTAGAACTGGGCAGACTGGCCAGAGTCTACCAGATTGCCTAGTTTGAAAGATCTGCTAACCAGGGAATTTGTGATCAATTAAAAACAAAACAAAACAGATCTTCCTTTGGCAATTCTAAGTCAACAGGAAACTTGAAAGTTCTTGTAATAGAGGAAAGGACACTCAGAGGGAGGATGAAACCAAGGCACATATATAGAATGACAGCAAAGTCAGTAGGAGCCATTAGGCAACAGAAGGCAGAAATCAGTATTTGTATGTTTATATGCATGTCTACATAGAAGATAGAATTCATTTTGTTTTTTTTTTTCTAACAGGTTTGTTTTAAAATGGAAATTCAGAACAGAGGTTAAGGTCTAAGAATTGCTCTATTTTTACTATCAATTCAAATCTAGTAACAAAGTTTATTTCTACCTAAAAGAAATTTTTTTCCTTTGATTGTACTAAAATAGTTAATATTTAATGACATGATTGAATATTTCTATTTCTTTATAAATTCAGTGCCGATTCCTCTTTTTGCTCTTATTTTCCCAAATCTATTTTGGTTGCATATTCCTAATCAACATAAAGTAAAAGCTGAGACCAAAACTGCAAAATAAAATCCTTCAATTTTATATATGCTGAGATTTGTAAAATTTGCTTTTTATCTACTTACCAAATATTAAAAAGCTTGATATATATGTACTTTTTCCCATTTTCAGTTACCTGAAAAAACTACATCTACTTTATTAAAACTTTAGCTCTATAAGACAAATAAAAACAGTGAATGCTAGGACCTAAGGTTTATTAAACTAGATAGTAATATATATTCAGAGTGTGAATTTTCTCCAATAACTTCAATATAATTAACTCTTTAGCTTTATTTTTCTTTTGGATAACAAGGAAAATTATGAAGTATGAATAAAAAAGTGAGTGACTTTGTACGTTAGTGAGTTGCCATGTTTCGTATTTTGTCTGTATTGCATTTTATTATTTAAAACATGGTAATACTAACAACTGTATCTGATTCTTAAAAAATGACTGAGGTTAGGCTTCCAACACTCACGTATCAAGGTATATTTAAACTACCTAAAAACATAGTACATATTTTTGAATATCAATTTTACTCAATAAGTTTTCTAGGATATGTATTTATTTTAAAAACAAACATTTATTTTATAATAAACATTCATAAAAAACATAGATGACAAAATTAAAATAAATTTACAAGAAAAAACAAGACCTCCATGCTTCTTGGAAACCCATTTGTTCTGGGTATACACTTCCATCTTTTTTGTTGTTAAGAGCATTCAAGTGGAAAGATTTAATAAGCATATTTTGCAATGTGTGAAAAAGCGTAAGATGGATACAAACTACTGATTCCACATTACTTTAGACTGAGACTTGATTCTCAGACTTTACAAGAATTAGAATCATGAGGACTCATTAAAAAAATGGTTGGGTCTCACTCATGGAGTTCCTGATCTGGGAGTCTGAGTAGGTAATTCTAAAAACACATCTAACAAATTCCTGGATGATCTGGAGGTTGCTGGTCCAAGGTTGGTAACTGGGATTTCGAAAAAATAGTAAAATAGTTTTAAAATGACTCAACTTTTGTTTGCTTTTACATATTTTTGACTTCAGTTATGCGCCTAATCTTTCAGGAAATACGTGGGTACCCTTCAGATAACTGTTAACACTTTTCACTGCTATCATAAAATCTCACTTAAGAGAAGTAAAAGGAGAGAAAGCAAACATGAAGCAAACTTCCAATTATTATCACATAAATGTGTGAATGCCAGCTTTTCCATTTACTAGCTGTATACTACCCTCTCTGTTTTCTCATGTATATAAAATAAGCCCATTTCATAAGGGCTGTTATAAGAATTTGAAATAAAATACATAATACCTGACACAATACAGGCACGTAATAGCACCTAGTTTATGGGCTTTTAATTAGCAGTGATAGTACTACTACTACTACTACTACTAGTAAATACCTTGACAGTGTAATTATAAAAAGGAGGAAGTATTCATAGATACCTCCTGTCTTGCTTAGTTCTCCATTGCCTCAAATCAATCTTAAAACTATTATAAATGGGAAAAGCTTCAAACCTTTTAATGTTCATACTATGCTTCCACATTTAAATTATACATGGTATTTAGTGCACCATCACCTCAGTCCCCCGTGCTCCCATCTGCCCTCAACCCACCCATACCCCTCTCCACCAAGTGTCCCCAATTTGTCCTTGTCTTTTCATTTTTGGTTTTTGTGTCTTTCTTGTTATATTATTATTGTTGTTCTTATTCCTTTCCTTGATCCTCATTTGGTTCCCTTATATTCCTCCTAGGGGCGGAACCATCTGGTATTTTTCTTCTGCCTTCTGACTTACTTCG
>JAGFMF010011402.1:1284025-1306377 GCA_019455555.1 Galemys pyrenaicus
AATGTGTTTGGTAGAACTCCTTCTTTTTCGATTTTTTGAAATAGTCTATGTAGGATAGGTACTAATTCAGTTCTGAATGTTTTGTAGAATTCATTTGTAGAGCTGTCTGAACCTGGACTTTTATTTTTGGGAACTGCTTTGATTACTGTTTCAAGTTCACTACTTGTTTTTTGTTTTTGTTTTTTTTTTTTAAGATTTTTTTATATATGCATACAAGTACTGGGGTACAGACCAGAGGTGCCGGGAGGTGAGAGAATCCACCAGAGTGGGGAGCAGAACAGGCAGACAGATTGAAACACACTGCTGAGGGGAGCAGTGGGCAAGGCAGGAGAAGTCTGCCACCCCATGTGGGTCACCTCCCCAGCCGGCAGCAGGGATCGAACTTGTGCTGCAGTGACTGCGGTTTGCTTCATAGTGTGTTGCTTAACCCACAGGGAGGGCCCACAAGTTCACTACTTGTAATTGGACTGTTTAGATATTATATATCTTCTTTATCTAACTTTGGGTGATTGTAAAGTTGCAGAAATTTGTCCATCTCTTCTAGGTTGTTGAACTTGTTTGCATATAGCTTTTCATAATATTCTCTAATTATTCTTTTGATTTCAGCTGTTTCTGTTGTGATTTGTCCTCTTTTATTTGTTATCCTGTTTATTTGTGTATTCTCCCGTTTTTTCTTTGTTAGCCTAGCTAGGGGTTTTGTCCATTTTGTTTATTTTTTCAAAGAACCAGCTTTTGGTTTCATTGATCTTTTGGATCGTTTTCTTAACTTCTAGTTCATTTATTTCTGCTTTGATTTTTATTCTTTCCTTTCTTCTACTTGCTTTTGGGTTTTGCTGTTGTTCTTTTTCCAGTTCTTTCAGGTGTGAGATTAGGTTGTTTCTTTGTGTTCTTTCTTGTTTCTTAATGTGTGACTGTATTGCTATATATTTTCCTCTAATAAGTGCCTTTGCTGTGTTCCAGATATTCTGTAGAGTTGTATCCTCATTATTGTTCATCTCAAGTATTTTTTAATTTCTTCTTTGATCTCCTCCTTGGTCCAGTAGTCTTCCAATAGTGCGGGTTTCAATCTCCATGTGTTGCGGGGGGGGAAGTTCCTTTTTTTCTTTTGATGGTGAATTTCTAGCTTGATGATGCGTGGTCAGAGAAGACAGTTGGTATGATTTCAATTTTAGCATATCTGCTAATGATCGTCTTGTGTCCCATTTTGTGATCAATCCTGGAGAATGATCCATATACATGGTATTTCTTATTAGCAACCTGATTCTGAATATCAGCACAGTCAGGTTATATTAATTTTTAGAAATTATTTTTATATGTACAAATTCAAATTACATTTTACATTTAATGGGTTAAATATAAATCTAAAACATATATATGTTAAACTAGTATTTCATCCCTAGTTGTATTAAGTGCACAGCAAAGTGAAGATAAACAACTTCCTATGTCTTATTTTACTTTCCCTTTGGTTCATAAAAACTTTTTTCACTGTCAAGTTCCTAATAAAAAGAAATACAAGTCCATTAATATACTCTGCTGGGTCATGTTGAATTTCCAAATGTATCAATTTGTTTTAAAAACACTACTCTTTCTTAGCCAGTCACTTAAAAAAAAATGTGCTAACTAAACAATAAAAAAATGTAGCTGGATCACACTTATTTTAACTAGTAGAGGGTAAAATGTCTCTAACAAACCTCTTCAAAGTCAAATGCTGAAAATTAAGCTAAAAGAATGTGATAAGTTTAATACTCAAACTTAAGAGTATAAATGCTAGTTTCATCTTTTGAAAAGAGATATTATCTACAGAGTGTTCCTAGAAGCAATCTCTAGTAGCAATTATCAATAAACCGTGACAGAACGTTACATTAAGTTAAAGTAAAAGCACATAGTAATGGCAATCTATTTCACAAAAATTTGTTATGCAAAATTTCTGAATTTATGCTACACTGTGCTTATTCTTAAGAGTTTTAAGAAAACTCTTTCTGGAAATCTATACTGTGATCCTAATTAAGTTGAAAATAAGATGATTTGCACGTAAGAAGATTCAAATAGTGGTTAATCTAGGTTAACAATTTCAAAATTGGATGTGTTTCAGTTTTGTTGTGCCAAGGTAATCATTATTCAGAGCACTTCAAATCTGCTTTAAGTACACTAAATACTTCCAAAATACAAGGAAACCTCTGCACATTTGTGAACAGCTCAAATTCAAAGTACATTATAATGATGGTATAATTACATAGTTTAATGTGATATACAAATAATAGGTAATCAGTTCTTAATCACCAAAAATGGCCTGTTGCTGCCGTTGTCACTACCAACCGAACTTATCCAACTCCTTCCTGCCACCCTGTTCCCAGCCCACACAAGATGTCAGAGGATCTAAGCAAGCAGCTGGTATGCTTTAGGCTCAACTCCAGTAAGTTGAAGCTGTATTGGTTGGAAATGTAAAAAAATAAAGATTTGCTAAAATTAAAGATTTACAAGAAGTCACAGGATTGACAAAAGATCTGTCAACTCAACCTTCTGAAACTCTTACAAGTTCAGACAGTCTGGCGTCAATTCAACCTACTCATTCATGGAAAGTTGGGGAAAAGTGTCTGACAATCTGGAGTGTAGATGTATTAGTGTTGTTATATACAAGCAGAGACTGAGGAGAATGATGAAGAAAATAGCACTGCTGCATCACCTTTGCTGGCTGCTGCAATGCTTGAAGTGATGCCACTGTTAAAACTCAAGTCTACAGAAGAAGGTAGGCAAAGGAAGAGAGTGGCAAAACACAAGCCAAAAAAAAAAAAAGCAAAGACTAAAAGAAGTTTAGCAGGAATGAGGAAAGAGAGACCTAGAAGGTGAAATGGCAGCAGTACAATAACAGCGCCTACATGAAAACTAAAACAGATCAGGTAAAGAGAAGTATTTCCATTTCATCTGAGAGAATAACTGGCAAATTGGAGTAGGAATGTGTGGAATTGGTAGTAACCTATGACACAGTACCAAGATGCCTCTACATGCAATGTCAGACAATTGATGACTGTATAATCAGAAAAAAACTGTTGGATTTCATCTCTGAGGACTTTACATTTGCCTTTTTATCCTCATAATTTTTTTAAAGGTAAATTATTTGTTAGAAAAGTCTGTAAAGGTACCATTGTAAATGTTTCACTTAAACAGAATGAAACTTGAAGAAATTGAATTTGATAATTGCTTGTTTACTTAACTTTTTAAATTATTTAACTACCAATTTCCTCAAAGTTCATTAGATAAAGCAAGTTTTCTAGATCAATGTTGCATAAATATAGCATTTAGATGAATTATTGACCTTCCTAATATTGGGCCTCCACATAATCGATGGTATATATTCTTTTAAAGTACTGGTTTAAAATTCATAGATGCTTTGAGTTTTCCCCATAGTCTAACAATTCACTAGAGAACATCAAAGAAAAACACCAATCTGCTTAAAAGACCATTTGACTTTTTTTTCAATTTAAATCTATCTGTTGTTCAAGTAAAGCCAAAAACAGGTTAATTTGTAAATGCCTACATCTGCTTTGAAGTTTTCTTTGATTAAGACTATTAGACCATCTCTAAAACTTATTCAGTTCCTTTTATCTTTTCATTGAGTTTTAGTTTTAGTTTTATGTAAGAAACCCTGTTTAAGGCCAGCTACTTTTTCTAAGGGGAGGTTTGGTTTTTGTATGTTGCTTTTTTCCTATCTTGATTTTTCACTTATGTAAGTGATACAATTTTTCATATATGCAATCTTTATATGAGAAAACAAAAAAGTTGATGTATAGCTGTTTAGTGTATATCCTGTTTTTGTAAAAATACAAGTCTAAATTATATTAATGAACAAGAGTATAACATGTCTCATCATTAAAAACTTACTGTATTTCTTGTGTATTAATTTAACCATAATTTCCTGTATTTTATGTTTATGTAGCTGAAACTGTAATTTTTGTTACCTAGATCAGTTGTCAGCACTTGCTGGTACAAGAGAATATCACAGTTATCCTGAATTGAATTTAAGTCAAATATATACATAAAAAAGGGTGTTCCTATTAGTGGAAGATTGCTATTTTTAGGATGTGTGTTAATGTCTGTTTCTGTATGTTTAACATTTATTAGAATATTTTTAAAACCTAAAAAAAAATTAAAACAATAAAAAATAACCAAAAATGATTTACTGATATAGAACCTAACTGAAACTTGAAAGACAATTTGAGACAATTTTCTTTTTTGCTAACACATGTATGATTAAGTTATTTTACTAGGCCAAAACAACCTATACCGTTACTTTACAATGGCATCTGCCATAATGATTATACAAATGAAACCAGAATTTTAAAATTTCTATTCTTTAAAATATAGTATCTGCAACTGACTTAAAGAAAAGACCTAAAAAATATCCAAAGCTGACAAACTGACACATAGAATGTAGCACATTTAGTGTGGTCTTCACTTGTATTTAAAAACTGCTCTAAGAATTTCATTTTGGGGCCTCCCTTGTGGCACATGGATTAAATCTCAGCACTATCAAGCTTTCACCAGTCACCACAGCATGAGTTTGATCCCCGGCCAGAGAGTTAACCCATATGGTACAGCAGACCTCTCCTGTTTGCCTACTGCTCCCCTCAGCAGTGTATTTCAGTACATCTGCCTGTTCTGCTCCCTGCTCTTTCTGGTGAATCCTCTCACCCCACCCCCATCTCTGGCTTACACCCCAGTTCTTGTAAGCATCAATAAATAAATCTTAAAAAAAATTTCTATTTTTTTCCCCCCTCAGACTGAATTAAAAGCAAGTACAAATGTCTCTACTACAATGTAATTCTTTCATGGAACATCTCACTAGATATAAAAGTAATGTCATGGATTAGTTATGATATAGTCTAAGTTTTGCTATCATTACTGGTTCTCCAGTGTATTCTTACACAGAAAGTGAAAATTTAAAAATGTTTCTCATGAAAGGAAGTGCAGATAACATATATATAGAGACTGTAATTAGTAGAGCTATATATATATATATATATATATATATTTGTTTTCCCCCCAAATGCACTCCAGCAACAAAGTGCCAGTTCCAGAAGGGATAGAACAAACTAAAAAAACCAAAACAAAACAAAACAAAGTGAGTGTATGTGGGTATAACACAAATGAATATATACATTAAAAAAGGTAGGCTCTGCTGTGACAATGAAGATCAAAGACTCAGCAAGCTCAAAAGTCCTATAACCTTAGTAATTAATGATACAAGGATAACAGAGACTGCAGAGATTTTCCTTCAATTCTACACTGAAGGAGCAGCACAGCAAATGGGAAAATTTATGAGTAGAATGACTATATAACTAGTAGTTATAAACAATTACATGAAAACAGTCAAGGAAAAGAAAATTAAAAAGAAAAAGGTGTAATCTACAAAATTAAAACAGAAATTAATAAAACATACTGACAAGTAAGGTGCAAAACTGAAGATGTTCCCAGCAGATAAGTTCTTGAGGAAAACCTCACCATTTTTGGCTACTTCTGCTATGATGTTAGCTACTTTAGCTGTGCAGGAAGACTGTGGATTCAACAGACTTGCAAACAGCTGAAGCGTCCCACTTCCTTGGATTTTTTCACTTGTTTCCATATCTAAAAGAAACACAAACAGAGCTTCAGTGAAAATCTTTAACACTAATAATGACAACTTTACCTCCAATAATTTAAGAATTCTCACTATCCATAACTGAAATTAATTTCAACCTTCATTAAAATATTATATTTATATAAAATTACCTACATTTTTAATAAGCTACTTTTTGTTGTTGGCACCACTTTATAACACCATCTTTTGTCTATCTAGTCAGAATACACAGGAATATTTTCTGAATATACCAGCTGTAACTAAACTTATATTTAATGTTAACTCCAACCAATTCGATTAAAAGTAGGAATCTTTTTTGCTACTTTCCTTCTGGTTTCTACAACAGTATATTATATATATATATATATTCTATGGGTTCCTATAACCCTAGGTGATTAATATGTTTTTCATAAAAGTCATACAAACTACCACTACAGAGGAAGGGATATAGTAAAAAGCAATTAAGACCACTGTAGTCATAATTCTATTTGGTAATACAGAAATTTAAAATGGCCCACTTCTTTCCTATTCCTTTTTGCTAAAAGGATTTCTATGAAAACAAGTCACTTTTTGTTGTTGAGAACATGACCCCTTAAAATGAATTATAAGAAATGAAATGATGATGAAAATAAAGATTTCTCAAAGGTATAAAGCTTCAAATTATTATTTGATTCTGAACAATATAGAGAAATAACATGTGCCTAAAGAGTTATAAAAAAATTACAAGGCTCATTAAAAATTCAATTTAAATTTTTCTATGTATATGTAGCTCCTCAATATCTTTTTCAACTTTTATATACACATCTAAATAAGAAAACTCTGAATATTTCTTGCTAAATGATAGCAAATGTGATCAAGAGAGTAGGAAAATAAACTAATTTGAGAATGTCCACAAAAATAATGTATTTCTTTATAGTAAATCCTGATTGTCTAGGGCAATATTTTTCAAACTGTGTATCCCAACCCATTAGGAAACTTGAAATGAATCAGGAGAACAAGAATCAGAAATTTTATAGTAGAGAAAGAGGTTACTGGCTGCAGGGGCTGTTCTCAGACTATCGCTACTTTAGAAGCTACCTCATGAGCAAGCACAGGCAAGACTGAAGGAGGCTGGGCCATTCCAAAGCTTTGAACTAGCTACACAACACCAGGAATTCTCCAAGGAGTTCAAGAACCAAAGATAGATTCCATTCTCTATAGGATCCCACTACACCCAGATGTCCATCCCACCTAGCTAGCTGATAACTCCTAGTTAGTCCAGGCCCCAGTCTGTGGCTCCTAGTGCCCTTCCCTATATTTGAGACTTTCAGAACCCCCAGAGGAGCAAACTGGACACCAGCATGAGCCATCCTCCTTGGGAACTTTTCTTCTATTTTCTTTCCTAAGTAGCAACCCCGAAGGACCTAACCCAGCCTTCTAGTGCCCTATAGCAGACCAGGCCAAAACACCAGCCACTTGATCCTCAATAGTATACAGAGTCCTAAGGCACAAACTCTCCCACCCCCCCCTTTTTTCTCTTCTCTTTTTTTTTCTGTGCCACAACCATTCAGGATCTAACTGTTCACTCCAGGCCACTAGTGTATTGGAAAGTGTATCCCACTCAACCTCCCAATGCCTCCCAGCAGACTTGGCCACAGCTGGAGCCTTGCAGAGCAATGCCCTGCATCAGGGACCCCCAACTAGCCCCATGAGCACCCTTGACCTTAGGACTAGGTGCCAGCTATGAAACAGCAGATAGAGGCCTGCCCTGTAAAACTGAAGGACCCAGCTGCTCACCACAGGACAGGCCACACCAGGAAATGCATCCCACTCAACTTACTGGTGCAACTAGGCCCCACCCTGGGTCTCACGGTGCTATACCCTACACATTGGGGACCTCTGGATACCTCTAGATGAGCACTCTTGTGTCCAGACTGGCACTCCGAACTTCTTGGTAATGGACAGAGTCCTGAGCTACAACCTTCTAAGACCTATGTGCCCAGTGTGCACCCCCTCCTCCCACCTTGGCTGTACCAGAAAACATATCCTGGAAAGTCAGACTGGGCCCCAGCTGGACTGCTCAGTGACTTCTACAACTGGGACACTCAACTGCCCTCAGGAATACTTGGCAACTTTCTGCCCTCAGGCCATTTGAAGAAGGCCCGGAGCCAATGCTCCTGAAAGAGATAAGAACTGAACAATTTAACTGTTGTATACAGTGCCCCATGACATTCCAGCCTTCACAATAAGGCCCTGGTGAACACTGCAGTGAGGCTCCAGCACCATTACAGATACTACAAAATCCCAGTAGCTATATCCAACATCAAGTAAACACCAAGAACAGCAGCAGGGGGGAAAGACTCCAAATACAGCAGAGCAAACTCAAAGCAAACAATAGGGAGAAGGAAAAACATAATGGCCAAGTAAGTTTTCAGGGTAACAATATACAACAAAGAGAAAAATCAAACTCCAAAACCAAACAACAATGACAGAGAACACACCTCCTTGTCAAATGAAGAATTCAAAATTTCCATAATTAAGAGTTTTAAAGCTCAAACAAAATTGAGAAAAACAAATCAGAAATATATGAGAAGAAACAGAAAAGCAATACACTTAGTAGTAAAGCTTCTAAGAATCCAAGGCAAAGAACAAACAATGAAATTGATGGGGTGGGGGGAGGACATAAACTATAAGGGAGAAAAGAAAAAAGAAACCAACCTGGCAATAAACCTAACAAATGAGGTGAAAGACCTGTACAAGGGAAATTACAAAATATTGTTAAAACAGAAGAAAACACAAAGAAATGGAAGGAACAAATTACATTATCAAAATGGTCATCCTACCAGAAGCAATTTACAGATTCAATGCAATTCCAATAGAAATCTCAAGGCATTCTTCAAAGAAATGGAAACAATGGAACCAATATTGCTGTAATTCATATGGAATCACAAAAAAATCCATATAGCCAAAGCTCTCCTGACTAAAAGGGAGAAGAATGGAAGCATTATACTCCCAGACCTCAAATTATACTACAAGCCATAGCAACAAAAACAACATGATATTAGAACAAAAACAGACTCATATGATCAATATAATGAAATAGAAACCCCAGAAACAAACAAACAAACATAGGGTTAACCAATCTACCAAAAAGGAGCAAAGTATACACAGTAAATAGGAAAGTCTCTACACTAAATGGTGCTGAGAAAATGGAACTGCTACATGCAAAAGAATAAACAAGACTACCTCACACCATACATAACAATAAAAAATGAATAAAACTTGAATGTAAGTTCTGAAACATAGAGGGGAACTTAAGGCAAAACACTACATGGCAAACCTCAGAAAAACCTTTGAGGACACTATCCAGAAACAAAGAAAACAAAGAAGATAAACAGCTGAAACTACCTCAAACTAAAAAGCTTCTGTACTACTCCCTGTTCATGGATCAGAAAAATCAACATTATCAAAACAGTCATCTTACCAAAAGCAATTGATTAGATGCAATTCCATTAAAATTCACAATGGCATTCTTGAAAGAAATTAACAAATATTGCTGAAATTCACATGGAATCATTAAAAAACCCTCAAAAAGTCAAAGGTCTCCTGACTAAAAAGAGGAAGAACAGAGGTATTACACTCCCAGACTTGAAAGTATACTACAAAGCCGTAACAATTAAAACAGTGGGGTACTGGAACAAAAACAGACACACAGACCAATGGAATTTAATTGAAAACCCAGAAATATGGTTGACTTATTTATAACAAATGAGCAAATAATATGTACTGGAAAAAGGATAGTCTCTTCAAAAAAACAAAACCACCTCACATAGCTGAGAACAGCCCACACTGAAAAAAAATGGCAGCAACAAATGCTGACAAGGATATGAAGAGAAAGGAACCCTCTTACAATGCTGATGGAATGTAAACTGGTTCAACAATTATGGAAACTGTGTGGAAGCTACTCAAGTTACTAAAAATGGATCTATCATATGACCCAGCAATTCTACTCCTAGGAATTTACCCAAAAGACACAAATAATTAATTTGAAAGGAAACCTGCACACCTATGTTTACTGCAGCACTATTTACAATAACTAAGATATGAACAACTTAAATGCCCAAAGATGTGGTATATACTCACAGTAAAAAACTATTCAACAACCAAGAAAGATAAATTCATGCCATTCACTGCAACATGGATGGAGCTAGAAGAGATTATGCTCAATGAACTAAGTCAGAAAGGAAAAAGAAAAATATCAGATGGCTTCCTTATAGAGGAATACAAGGGAACAAACACTGCCAAAAAGAAACAGCTTGCAGGGAAAATACACATCTGAGGCAGAGAACAGCAGGAGAGGAAGAGGGATTAAAAGCATGGGAGGGAAGAGCACAAGGCACTATGTTGATAAGCATGGATGATGTGGTGGTAGGAGATTTATAGGAACTACACCTGAGGGGAGAAATCAAAGACTGTATAAAAATGAACAATAGTCAAGCTGTTGGGGTCAGCTGGAGCACTTCTCCTAAGTTGGTGATTTATTAGTTGCGGGCAGACATGCAGGAGTGAGGGGGTAGTGAAAGGCTATAGAGCTGATGGGTAGTGAGGATGTAAGTGCATTTGAGGGCTCTCATACCCTTTCCTGTAGGGAAAAGAAGCAATACTTAAAACCATTAAGATAATAATTTTCTATCAGCAGACATCCATTTCCAAAGCTGCCCATAAACCCAGAGGAACAAAAATTATTTTACTGGAGAAGAACTACTGAGAGAATCCATGGCATTACTTCTACTTCCCTGGAAGAGTGTATACAATCTTTAGGGACTGGAGAAATGTTACCAGTAGAGCTTTATCACCTACGGATTTGCTGAACCAACCAGAAAGGCTGTGGCAGTTGCTACTGGGAAAACACAGCTGGCCCCAACCCTGGGTTCTCAGTGATCTCAACTATATTGGAAAACATCAAATATGTTTGGACACCTCACAGATACAACTTTCGGTTGACACATGCTAGCTGCGACTTCTGAGAGGGCTGCAAATTTTGTCATTTTTTTTTCCTTTTCCTTTGTCAAATTTTGTCTTTATTGTTTCCTTTTCTTTTTAAGGGTTTTATTTTCCCAGACACCTCAAAGGAGATAGCAGTGCTATCTTCATATTATGTGGTCAAAGGAGCTGTACAATAGATAAAAAAGAATCACAATTGGGGCTAACTACAAGAAACCAGAATATCATTAAAAGGCCATGTAAATCCTTGCCACTGGGGACTTACGTATTACTCAAGGAGTAATTTTTCAAAATAGGATATGATAGACCGGCTTGGCCCTGTGCCTGGCAATCTGATTTGATTCAAGGTATCATTTACAACCACATAGACAAGTTCCAAATCTACCCTGTTTCCCCAAAAAACATTTGAACTTAGATATACCATAAATACCTCAAATTTAACATTCACAAAAATTTAATTTCTCCTTCTTTTTATACCCCTACAAGAAATATTGAAAGGAGTTCCCATACCTAAATAAATAAAAAGAATAAAAACCAAACACACCAGTAAACTTCATTTAAAAAAAAGGAAAAGGAATTAGAATGAGGAAGAGTAAACCAAAGTAGAAAGAATAAATTCTTATATTCTGACAGTCACCCTACATGTAAAGGCACTGAATTCATTAATCAAAAGGATAGAGTGGTGAAATGGGTCAAAAACAAAATCCAGCATACTTTAGTCTCCATGAGGTTCATCTCAGTTTCAAAGAAAACAAACTCAAAATATATGGCTGCAAAGCAATGCTGGAGGCATGTGGGGTCCAGAAAAAGGCAGGGACATATTAATAAGCAGCAAAACAGAATTCCAGCTGAAAAAGGGTAACAAGAAACAGAGATGGACACTACATGATGATTAAGAGGTCAATACAACAAGAAATGATAACACTCATCAAAATACACGATTATCTCACATAACAGAATAATTACTGGGGACTTCACACTACTTTCACCAATGGTCAGATTATCCAATCATTAAAAACAACAACATGGAAATCATAGCCTTAAAGGAGCATTTATACCATACGGGCTTAATAATGGACATTTATAGGACACTGCACAACAACAAAGCTGAATACATATTACTCTTAAATATTTACATACCATTTCACCAATACAGACCACATGTTGGGTCACAATACAAATATCAATAAGTTCGTGAAGATTAAAATAATGTCAAGTATCTTCTCTGATCACAATGTTATCAAACCAGAAATAAACCATAAACAGAAAGTAGTAAGACATGTCTAATGTGAAAGCTCAACAACAAATTACTGAAAAAAAAAAATGTTAGATAAGCAAAGAAATCAAACAAAAAATTGAGGAACTATCTTGAAATAAATGAAAATGAAGACACAACCCATCAGAACCAATGACACACAGCAAAACTGTTATTAAGAGGGAAATATGTAGCATTTAAGGCCCATATCAAGAGAGAGCTCAAATAAACACCCTTGTATGAAAAAATGAAATTAAAAGCCAGTATAAGAATGGAAATAATAAAAATTAGAGCAGAAATAAATGAAATAAAAAATAAAAAAGACAGTCCAAAGGGAAAATAGGGACAAATGGATTGTTCAATATAAAAATAAAATCAGTCAATGTAATTCACACCAACAAAGTGAAAGATAAAAATTGTATGATTATATCAGTAGATGCAGAGAAAGTTATAATAACATACATTTATCTCGAAAACTGGGGATAAATGAAACATTCTGTAACATAATAAATTACATATATGACAAAACCACAGTTAACATCATACTCATGGAAAAACAATGAAAACTTTTCTTCCGAGATCTGGTTAAAGATATGGATTTCTAGCACTGCTCGGTCAATACAGTATAAGAAGTTCTAGTTAAAGCAATGAGACAACAGAAAGATCTCAAAGAAATCCAAGTTGACTATAAAAATGTAAAACTATGATTATTTGCAGATGACAATATGCATGAAAATCCCTAAAGACTCCCCTTAAAAAGACTAACTGAAAAAATTAAATTAAATTCAGTAAAGTAGCAAGATACAAAATCAATATGCAAAAATCAGTTGCATTTCTATATACAAATGAATTAGAGACAAAGAAATCCAGAAAACTATCCCATTCACAAGTGCAACGAACAGAATTAAATAGAACGTAAAAAAGTTAACAAAAGAGGTAAAGAATACATACAATAAAAACTAAAAGACACTGATGGAAGAAAGAGACACAAATATGGAAAACATATTCCCTATTCATGGATGGGGGAGGGGAGAACATTAAAATGGCCATCCTATCAAAAGCAATATATAGATTCAATGTAATCTCTATCTTAAAGATCCACTGGCATTTCTTCAAAAAAATAGTGCAAACAATACTGAAATCCATATGGTAACAGAAAATACCCCAAAATGCCAATAAAATCCTGACAAAGAATCAAAAAATTTACAGATATCACACTTCCAGATTTCAAACTATAATGGAAAGCTTCAGTAATCTAAATAGCTGATACTGAAACAAAAGCAACACACAAACCAAAGGAATAGAACTGAGCCAGAAATAAATCCACTTTTCTGCAGTTAGTCTACACCAAAGGAGACAAGAATATATATTAAAAGAGTCTCTTCAACAAATGTTTTTGGAAAAAACTAGCCACATGCAAAAGAATGAAACTATTGTAGATTATCACCTAACTCCATACATGGAAATTAACTCCAAATAGATTAAAGATACTGACATAAGACGTGAAACTATGAGATACACTGAAGAAAAAAAGGAAGCAAAGCACTCCACAACTTTAGCTTCAAAAATGTCCTTGAGGACTCACCCAAAGGCAAAATAAGAATAAGCAAAAGCAAATATAAACAAATGGTTTATCAAACTAAAGAGCTTCTGCACAGTTAAGAGCTGTAAGTAAAACATAGACACCCAAATTAATGAGAACAAAATTAGTGCACCAAACATGTGACAAATAACTGATAACCAAAATATATAAAGAATTTAAGCAACTCAACAATAAAATCAATTAACCCAATCAACAAATGAGCCTAAGAGCTAAATAAGGCAGTTCTCCAAAGAAGACATACAAATGGCCAATAGGCAAATGAAAAAATGTTCAGGCCTTCCTGGTGGTGCAGTGGGTTAAGCAATGCACTATGAAACAGACCACAGTCACTGCAGCACGAGTTCGATCCCTGCTGCCCGCCAAGGAGGGGACCCACATGGCGCGGCAGACCTCTCCTGTCTCACCTGCTGCTGCTGCCCTCGCCAGTGTGTTTCTGTTGATCTGCCTGTTCTATTCTGGGCTCTGTCTCTGGTGAATCCTCTCACCCTCCCACACCTTGACCTGTACCCCAGTTCTTGTATGCATAAATAAATAAATCTTAAAAAAATGTTCAGCATCACTTTTCATGAGGGAAATATGAATCAAAACCACAATAAGATAACATCTCACACCCATGAAAATGGCCCATATCAAAATTACCAAGAACAACAAGTGTTGGTAAAATGTGGGGATATTCGATAGTTTTCCCTGATGGAAAACAGCGTGGCGGTTTCTCAAAATAATATATGACCCATCGATTCAATAGTAGGTATCTACTCAAAGAATTAATCCAAAGGTACATGTGTACTCCTATGTTTACTGTAGCACTATTTACAAGCTAAATTATGTAAACAGCCTAAGTGCCCCCAGGACAGAGCAGTAGATCCAAAATAATGTGACATGTATATGCGTGTGTGTGTCTGTGTGTATGTAAAAAATATGGAATACTACTTACCTATTATAAAAGACAAACTTTTGCCCTTTGTGACAACATGGACAGAACTGGAAAAAGTAATATTAAACAAAGTAAGTTGGAAGGAGAAAGAAAACTATTGGATGGTGTCACTTCTATGTGTAATGTAGAGAAACTAAACCTGCTATCAAAACCAAACCAATAATAAATCCTTGCATCTGACTGCAAATCTGAGGCAACTGAAAGGGGAGAGTGGTGAGGTAGAAGTGGAGGAGGGAAGAAGCTCAATGGAACATGGTAGAGAATTATTAGTGAGTATGATGTGAAAACTTGTATCTGTAGAGGCTTAAGCCTTTAACTCTCAAAGCAGATACAGTGATGTAAACCAACTTTACCCTCAATAAGCATAATTTTAAAAAAGAATTAAGACTTTCTGTGAAAAATAGAGCTTTTCTTAAAGGTTAAAAGTAAGTTTTTCTGAGGATCTGGTAGGAAGATTTAGTAAATGTAAACTGTGTTAGTGAAAGTATGGAGGTACACCCTTTACTGAACAGAGACACATGTGGAGGAGCTACTGTGTGTCTGGAGTTCCATGTGAAGAGGACAGGGAGCTGAACTATGTTCCCCTTTTGTATCCCATTAGACTTTTGCTGACCCTGTGATGTATACTAACATCAGAGACTCAGAGAGAGGGGTCTGAAAACTCAGACAGAGGGATTATCAACAGTGCCACAAATATAGTCAAGCTCCTTGGACACTTTCACCAATGACTTGATCTTCGGTCTCCTTCCACACCACCTAGCTCAGCAGGTACACTTTAGTTCTCACCAAAATATGAGGTACACAGAAATAAAAAAATGCCAACCCAGAAAAAGCTATTTTTAATAAAAGTACCATTAAGGAAAACTAGAAGTTCTGCACACTCCAAGTTATAGTTAAGGACACGTCTGAAAGAGTAAGTTGGAAAACTACAAAACATTCAGACCAAAAAAAAAAAAAAAAAAATATATATATATATATATATAAACACATGGTATACTGAGTCCCCAAGGGAACATGCCACCAGAAACAGAAAACAACTCTCCAAATTCCAACTACAAAAAAAAGATCATCCTTCCTATAAGAGTTCAAAATTGCCATGATGGGCTCTCCCTGGTGGCGCAGTGGTTAAGCAACGCACTATGAAGCAAATCGCAGTCACTGCAGCACCAGGGATCCACATGGCATAGCAGACCTCTCCTGCCTGGCCCGCTGCTCCACTCAGCAGTGTTTCAGTCCATCTGCCTGTTCTGCCCCCTGCTCTGTCTGGTGGATTCTCTCACCTCCCCGCACCTCTGGCCTGTACCCCAGTGCTTGGATGCGTAAATAAATCTTTAAGGGGCCTCCCTGGTGGCGCAGTGGGTTAAGCAACACACTATGAAGCAAACCGCAGCCACTGCAGCACGAGTTCGATCCCTGCCGCCGGCCAGGGAGGAGACCCACATGGCGCAGCAGACCTCTCCTGCTGTGCCCGCTGCTCCCCTCAGCAGTGTACTTCCGTTGATCTGTCTGTTCTGCTCCCTGCTTTCTGTGGTGAATCCTCTCACCCCCCCACACTTCTGGCCTGTACCCCCAGTACTTGTGTGCATAAATAAATAAATCTTTAAAAAAAAAATAAATCTTTAAAAAACAAAAACAAAGCAAAATTGCCATGATAAGAAAACACAGAAATGTTGATCAAAAATACATAGGAAAACCCAGGAAAAAAGAGAATATCCTGAGAAATAAACAGAAGACAGATATTAAAGATTTCAGTAAGAAAACAATGGAAATGAAAGATGAAAAAAGAGTAGCAATAATTCTGAAGAAATCTATGGAAATGGAAGGGATTAAATGAAAGACTGAATCAGTAACCTAGAAGATGATAATCTACAACAAATACACTTGAAAAAAAAAGATAAATAGAAGGGAAAAAAATGAAAAACAAAAACAAAAACAAAAAACAAAACCACAAAACACTTCAAAAATTATCTGAATCTATTAGAAAATACAATCTAAGAAAAATAGGGTACTCAAAAAAGGGAGAGAAAGAAGGCAACAGAGAACTTTTTCAAGAAATAATAAAGAGGGAAACTTCCCAAACCTGGGAAAGAACTAAGTATACAAGCCCATTAAGTTAAAAGAAAACCTGGTTATTAAATGTAATGAAGCCCACAAAAATGACACACAGTCATAACAAAGACTTCAAGACAAGAATACTTAAGGGACCAAGGAAATAAAGCAGATAACCTATAAAGGTAACCTCCATCAGGCTTTTGACTTCTCTGAGGAAATACTACAGGCAAGGAGAAAATGGAATGATTTATTTAGAACACTTAAAGGAAAATACTGTCAGTCTGTATACTAAAATATATTCAGTGAGACTTGATCAGATAAATGGGAGAAATAAAGGTCTTCCCTCACAAACATAAACTGAAGGAATTTGCAAACACCAGACTTCTCCCTACAAGAAGTTGTTAAAAAAAAGCTCTTTTGCCTAAGCTGAAGAGAAGACATACATTAAAAGGACAAAGAAATAGAACCAGAAAAAAACTAAGGACAAATGGCAGAAGCAGACCTTCAGATATTAATAATCACTCTAAATATAAATGGACTGAACTACCAGTTAAGAGGAACAGCAGACAGTTGAATCAGAAAACAAAGTCTAACGTTCAATTGTCAGTAAGAGATCTTTCTGAACTACACAGAACATGGGTTCAAAACAAACTAGTGAAAAACAATCCTACAAGCAAATGAAATACAAAAAAGGGAAAGGAATGCCAAATTTATAGCAAATAAAATAGTTTTCCAGCTAAAAAAAGGTAATGAGTAGGATGTAATTTTATGATTAATTGAAGTGCACATCAGAAAGGCAAAACACTCATCAATTGTTCACTGAACTAAATGAGCATCAAAATATCTAAAGCAATTATTATCAAATCAGAAATAAAAAGCCATTGGCAGCAACACAATAGTGGTAGGAGACACTCCACTTTTACCAATGACAGATGAACCACATAGAAAATAAACAAAGAAACGGTAGCCAAAAGCATCAATTAGGCACATGAGCTTAGCAAACATAGAGCACTAAACTTCTTCAAAAAGGCTTAAGTATATATTATTCTCAACTGTACATTCTCCAGGACAGACTTCATACTGGGTCACAAAACAAGTATCATAAAAATCATAAAAAATTAAATTATATCAGGTATCTTCTTTGATTAAAATGGTATCAAACTAAAATGAACAGCAGAAAGATATGAGAAATGTCTTTTATGTGGAGACAGAATACCATACTACTGAATGACAACTGAATTAATGAGAAGAAATTTTAATAATACCTAAGACAAATTAAAAGCAGGACACAATCTGTCAGAACCTGTGAGGCACAGCAAAAACTGTAGTAAGAGGGAAATATGTAGCAATGGAGACTCACATCAAGAAACAAGAACACAAACGAATACCCTTATCTCTCACCTTAAGGAACTAGAAAAGGATTAACAAATAAAACCAAAGCCAATAAAATGAAGGAAATAATAACAATTAGAAAAGAAATAAATGAAACAGAAATAAAGACAATCCAAAAGATTAATGAAACAAAATATAATTCTCTTAAAAAATGATCAAAATAGACAGCTAGCCTCATAAAGATAAAAAGTGAGAAAACTCAATGAACAGAAACAAAAGAAGTTTTGACAAGCAAGAAGAGACACACGAGAAATACAGAGACTCATAAAAGATTACTTTGAACATTTATATGCCACTATATTGAGCATGTTGAATAATCTAGAAAAGAGGAACAAAATCTTAGATCTATTACCTCTATCACTTCACCACAAAGTCTTCAAGAAAGAACAATCAACCCCAGAAGCAGAACTTTCCTGATCTGTTGTCTATGGCCCTATGTTTTTAAGTTTCTTAATTTCTTTTTTTTTTTAAGATTTAAAAAAAAATTATTTATGCATACAAGCACTGAGATACAGGCCAGCGGCATGGGTGTGTGTGTGTGTGTGTGTGTGTGTGTGTGTGTGAGAGGATTCACCAGAGACAGAATGGGGAATAGAACACACAGATCGACTAAAACATACTGCTGAGGGGGGCAGCAGGTGAGGCAGGAGAGGTCTGCTGTGCCATGTGGGTCACCTCCCTGGCCAGGGGCAGGGATTGAATTCATGCTGCAGTGGCTGTGGTTTGCATCATAGTGCATTGCTTAACCCATTGCACCACCAGGAAGGGTCCAAGTTTCTTAATTTCTTAATTACCAGTTCTCTACTCAAATCTCAGATCAATCTTACTATTTTCCCACCAAGGCAGGGCTTTCTCTTTCTACAGGTAATTTCAGTTGTAGAATATCACCCTGGGCTCCTAGTTCAACCCATTCCCACTCATTTCTTCCATGTAGTCTGTGTAGTCTTACTGAATTCTCTTTATAGTGGGCTCTAAAGTTTAGTAGGATAGATCTGATTATTTTTCCACATAATAACTGAATTAGTCTGTCTCTTACTTATGCTAAAGGTTTAGGCTATGGTTAGTTGGTTTTATTTGGTCTCTCTGTTGATCTGTATAGATTTTTAGAGAATATACAGAAAAATCCAGATTTAGAAGACTTCCAACAATCCAGTTTTTAATTCTTCAAGAATGTCAATGCCATTTCCTCTAGTTGGTTTAGTGGTTTCTATTCTAAGTATTCTTTATTTAGTAAAAACCGATTCTTTGATAATTTATGATTAGTACCAGCCATAAAGCCATTATTGAATATGTACCATAACTAAGTTATATAATACAAAAATATATAAATGATGTAAACAACAATGAATGCAGCTTGTAAAGGAAACAGCACTTCTTTGGTACATTTACAACTGAAAGAGTGAAACCTCTATGTTACTAAGGAAGAATAATTTTTCATTTCTACTAAAATGGCAGTAGTCTTATTTAGTGATTACAGAATTAATATAACTATTGAAAATTAGTTGATAATTAGGGGATAATTATGACAATAAATCAGTTCAGAAATATTAAAGGCATAAAGCAAACTAAAAGCAAGTAACAATAAAAAGTTCTTATTATTAGACAGGATTCATTGAATAACTTACACTGGAAGCTTATGTATAAAATTTCATCTTGCTTATTAGGATTATAGCATGAAAGGGAGTCAAACATTAAAAAAATGAAAAACAGAATGGAACAAAGGTTAAGAAGTTACATAAGAATTTACAGGTAGATATAATTGTAGCATAAAATTAGAAATGGTGAATTAGATAAAAAAGTTATTTCTTTAAAGATAAACTTGTGTTCTCTCACAGGACTTTCTATACAAAAGAAAGAAAAAATAGAAATAGAAATGATCATCAGGCAATTCACCATGTAAAGGTAAATAAGGCACTTACACAAAGAGAAACTGTCTAGTCATTCAGCAAAAGATTCTTAAACTGTGCTGGTGATCATGCTGGCATTGTTTTGTGGTCTCCCAAGCAAAGCAACATGCTCTTACAATGGAATAGAATTTTATTATGAATAGATTAATTTTTCCTATTTTTGGGCCTTTGATTTACTAAAGTGGTTTGTCTTACAAAATAATTTAGATGTAAGACAGTCTAAGGATAATTCCTGTCTTAAGTGTTTAAGAGTGAAAACAGGTGGCCTACTGTTTCAAATTTTCAAATAAGCATGAAATAGAGAAACTATGCTACCATTCAATAAACATTTACTGAAAATGATTTAACCATTTCCAGAATCACAAAAGGTCAGAATAAGCAGATGCTGATTTCTTAGCTGGTAGACTTCGTATATTTACTATAAACATTTGAGTGAATAAAAGCTTCTCTATCAATTTAGATCAAATATTTGCAGAAAATGCCTGCTTAGAAAATGTCTTCCAAAAATCTAATAAATGTTCAAGTTTTCTAACTTTTGTCTCCTAAGATCTTGACATATAATGTACTTAGTATTACCCAGTAAAATAGAAGAAAGCCATTCTTTAAAAAATTATTATATTTTTTACATTTTTCATTTTTGTACAGTGTATATTTCTCATCCCTGTGGAATTCCCATCACCAATTCATCTCTGCACCATCACCATAGTCTCTTGTGCTCTTCCCATCCATTTTGTTCCTTCTCCCTCCTCCTCCCCTTGGGGATGTCTCAGATTTATAGTTGTCTGTTGATTTTGATTTTGCTTATTTATTGTAATTGATTTTTTTCCCCCTTAGCCCCTTGTTTATTTCCTCTAGATTCCTCTTATAAGTGACACCATCTGGTATTTTTCCTTTTCTTTTTGGCTTATTTCACTCAGCATAATCCATTCTAGCTCCATCTGCGTCACTGTGAATTGCATGAATTTATCCTCTTTGATTGCTGCATAATATTCCATGACATTTGTAAATCCATATCTTCTTGATTCAGTCATCTATTTTTGGGCATTTGGGATGTCTCCATAGCCTGCCTATTGTGAAGAGTGCCGCGATCAACATAAGTATGCAGGTGTCCTTTTGAATTAGTGTTTTTGTGTCCTTTGGGTAAATTCCTAGAAGTGGGATTGCTGGGTCATATGGGAGTTCCATTTTCAGTAGTGTGAGGAACCTCCACACTGCTTTCTACAGTGGTTGCACCAGTTTGCATTCCCACCAGAAGTATAGTAGAGTTCCTTTTTCTCCACATCCTCGCCAACATTTGTTGTTGCTACTTTTTTTGATATGTGCCATTCTCACTTGTGTGAAGTAGTATCTCATAGTGGTTTTGATTTGCACTTCTCTGATTACAAGAGATGTTGAACATTTTTTTATATGCCTCTTGGCTATTTGCATTTCCTCTTTGGAGAAATGTCTTTATAGCTCTTCTGCCCATTATTTGACTGGATTCTTTACTTTGTTTTTGTTAAGTCTGGTCAGCTTTTTGTAGATCTTTGTGACAAGTTCCTTGTCAGTAGTGTTATGTGCAAAGATTTTCTCCCAGTTGGTGGGGTGTTGCTTTGTTTTGGCTAGTTGTCTTCTGCTGTACAAAAGCTTTAAAGTTTGATGTAGTCCCAGCTGTTTATCTTTTCCTTCACTCTCTTTGCTTTGGTTACTGTATTTTTAAAGATGTTACTGAGGTGTATGTCATGCAGAGTTTTGCCTACTTTTGAAGAAAACCATTCTGAAGTCATAAATCAAAGTAAAAATTCTAATTTCAGACTATGATCATTCATAATGTGCAAATAAAATATACCAAATTCCCAAAACTTAAGAATTTTGAAAGTATTTCTCAGGAATGCCCTTCCCAATAACAGTTCAGTAGTACATTGTAAAATAAAACTTGAAGTTTAGATTTCTATCACACATATTATCTCATACTTGAACATAAGGAAATCAATCTTTCTTGATCAGATGTTAACAGTGATAATTTTAAATAAAACAACTCACCTAGGAATAATATGAAACGCTATTAAAAAAGCCAGTACATAGCCACATAAATGAGATGCTTAATAATTTTACCTTTAAAAGAACAGAGTAGCAATGGATAAATCACATGATCCAGGAAAGTAAAAACAACCTCTTTTTAAAAATTAATGCAATTTTTTTAAACTGAGGTAATAATGGCATACTCCCATCAGGTAATACCAGGTATTACCACCCACTCACCCATATTCCACCACCACAGACTATGTGGTTCCTTCCCTCTTTGTTCTTATTCCATCTCCACCACCTCCCGCTTTACTGTTTCAGTTCTATAGTCAGCTATTGAAGTTTAGGTTTTCAGCTTGTTTTTATCTATTAATTTATACTTTATATTCTACACAACAGTGATACCACCTGGTATTTATCTTTCTCCTCCATTTCAAATTCCATTTATGTTGCTGCAAATGGCATGAGTTTATCTTTTTTTTTTTTTTTAAAAGATTTATTTATTGATGGGGCCTCCCTGGTGGCGCAGTGGGTTAAGTAACGCACTATGAAGCAAACCGTAGCCACTGCAGCACGAGTTCGATCCCTGCCTCCAGCCAGGGAGGGAA